>APFE031263153.1:72867-103481 GCA_000404065.3 Pinus taeda | reverse complement strand
ATGATTGGATCAGGTTCCCTTCATGGGGCAAGACCAACATATCAATGGTATGGAGGGCGGTCCTCAATACATTATACAACCTTAGGGATGGAATGATCTGGAAAATTGGAAATGGAATCTATATTCGGATTGGTATGGACCCCTGGATAGGATGTGGGGATGCACACTTACTACCACAAGGGCTGATACAACATCTATTGGATACTAGATATACCAACTTGGCACATATTGCAGACCAGGATCATACCGATATGTTCAAACATGCATGGAAAAATACTAACACTCGGGGCATTCCCCCATGTTGGCAGGACAATTGGCAGAACTATATATTAGCATTGAAGGAATCACATGTCTGGGTAACCGAGTGGGAGGATGAACTAAACTGGCCACACTCACCAAATGGGAAATACTCCCCCAAATACGAATACCTACATATTAATGTTGATCATAAACCCCTTGCTTTGGATTGGTGGTGGGCTGTATTATGGAAGCTAAAGGATGCTCCCAGGGAAAAACTATTCATGTGGTGCATTCTTTAGAATAAGGTTCTTACAACACACAATCTCCAAAAGCACACCTTTCATGGCCCATCATGGTGTGTATTGTGCAAATAGGAAATGGAAACATGTGATCATCTATTCCTAAGATGCACTACTACCATCTCCATCTGGATCGAGATCACTGCTCAACTACAGATATAGAACAATTGGTGGGGATAGGATTTTCGGGGTGCATGGCACTACTGGTGGTCTAATGCACACAATCACAGGTGTCAGAACCTACCTGTTATGGTCTGCTGGTGTATCTAGTTATAAAGGAACAAGATAATATTCACTGATATTTCACCATGCTGGGCGCAAGCCATTGCTCATCTCATCACAAACTTTCAAATCTTACCGAAGGAAACTCGAGCACCACCTACTCGCAACATCCTTGTTGAAAACATTGATTATGACACCCGACCATGGGCTTATTTCGATGGATCGGCACAACTACATGGTTGTGGTGGAGGCATATTCTTTCATATCACACAGTCTCATTTTTACAAGATGAAAATGGGATTGGGGGGGGGGGTGGGAATAAATTTGTAGAACTTATATCTCTCCGACACTTATTATACTTTTCTCTTGTCAAAGGATGTAGTGAATTACAGATTTTTGGTGACTCACAGATCATTATTAAATGGTTTAATCAACAAACTTTTTGTCACACATACACACTCTGTCACATATTGGATGATGCTTTGAGATTAATAACACATTTTGACATTTATTCTTGTCAACATATATACAGGGAGCACAACCATGTTTCCGACAGGCTATCCAAGGAAGCCACACACCTGCCAAGGGGGGTCTGGTTGATCCATGAAAAACAAGATATGGATTCGTACAATTACTACCACTGCCCATTTATGGATGGAAAATTTTGATGGGGCCAGAGGCCCTGATTTATGAGTATTTTATGGTACAATTTTGTTGTAAATATTTGAATTATAGCATATGTTTATGTCTATATATTACTGAACTTTTTATATGTAATTATTCGTAGCAACCTGCCTTAGATGGGATTGACTTATATTTTTGAGACAAAATAGTACAGATAGTGGCCATACCACTAATATCTCATATGCTATCAAGCATCTTCAGCATGTGATTTTCTATATTAATGAAAATTATGATTTTTCCATGGGAAAACTAAATAAATCCTTCCCTACATACCCCATTACTTTAGGTGTTTAGAACTTGTAAATTTTTAATGCTATGATTCTTGTGCCTTAAAAATTATAGGAAACCAATAATTATAATCCTCTTAAAGGGGGAAACATCCTCTTACAATGAATATAATGTACAATACAATCTTTGATGATTCTAAGACTATATCTCCTTAGTGTATGTATAGGATAAAAAGGGTAAAATTAGCCTAGACAAAAATATAATGATAGAAATGTAATCGCTCCATATCTAGGTAATAATAAGGGGTTTCAGGGTTAATATAGGCCTTATATAGGGATTAACATGCCTCTATGCTTCAAACAAGTGTTTTCCTCAACACTTAACTAATTGCTATTGATTCTGCAAGAACAAGTCAGCTTCCCATGTCATCTCTTCCACTGGTAGGTTCTTTTGTTTGATGATGTACTCCACAATTACTAGGTTACTTAGTTGCTTAACCCTTGTTTATACTTCTAGTATGAGTTTTCCTTCTTCATTTATCTATGGTACACTTATCAACTGCAAATGAATAACATGGTCATGATCTTGATTAGGTTAAATTCCCTTAGGTATTAATCCACATAGCTTGGGATGATTGTTGATAGTTTTATGGAGATCCCTTGACATAGATGGTATTGAAATTTAAACATTTAATCAAAATTATTGTGCTATTACACCCTCAAGCCCCTTTCTGAATAATTTTTTCATTCCATTAGGGATTATCACTTTAGTGGGTTTCCCTTAGATACCTTTAATTTGATTTCCTTTTGAGGTAAATCTAATGAAGATATATTAAAAATTAAAAGTAAATATTCCCAATCATTGTAACCATTGGACCCCTAATAAAACATCAACACGACCAATTTGTATTGCAATCATGGGATTGTCCAAAAAATACTCCCACATATTGAGTTTAATACTATGGAACTTCATTGAGAAATTTATGGTGCCCCCATGTACAATCATTACTTGAAACCCTAGTGTTGGATATATGGAAAAATTGTGAAGTTTTGTAATTTGTAATTAATGAAGTTATGGGAACTTCCCATATAAATCAACACTTTTACCTTTTTCTTTTTGATATATCCTTCTATGTTTAGGGTCTATTGAGTAATGATTCCAACTATTACATGACAATATATTTTTGGAGTGGTCTCTTCTAGCTATAAACCCTATGGCGATTCCATATCTTGATATTATTCCTCTTCACAGTCTATGTAGAATAATTTATTCTCACTAAATTTATGGCCCTTAATATGCTTACTGTCATAGTTGAAACATAGTTCCTTTTCTCTTCTTTCATTCATTTGTTGAGGAGTCAACCTTGTTGGTTCAAGAGAGAGAGCATGGTTTTATATATAGTTATTAGTGATCAATTTTCTAGTGGCCATAGTTTTAATGTCAAATTTTCTTGTCATACTGAAAGCATGCCATAAAGATTTAGATTCAAAGTGGTGCGCCTCATGCTGGATGATTTCCTTTAAGGTTCCCATGAATAGGTCTAATGAATTATCCTTTGAAATATTCTTTACTTTGAGACTCAACTTTTAGAATTTCTAAATGTGCTCTGTAGCTCGACCTTTTTGTTGAATATTTACCACTATACTAAAGAATATATTTCTCTTAATATTCCCATTATGTACTATCAATTCCTCTATAAAAATGGACCAAGATATAACAAAATACATTTTCTTTCACAAAGAAATTGATACCATGCATGTTAGTTTTGTTCTAAAGACATGGATGCAATGTTTAATTTTTGTAACGATACCACTTGTTGTAGATCAAAGTAATGTTCCAACTAAAGTATCTATATAATAATATCATTACCATCAAACTTCCTCATATTTATTTTTGGAGTATAGTAGTTCCTTGGTGCTAACTTGAAGCCCTGATGATGTTGACCATGGATTGAAAATTCTTGCTTATGGTTTTGTGACTCAATATACGTGCTCTCCAATTTTGATAGCATAATACCCATATGAGAGCGATTCTCAACAAAATGCTTCTCCTTATGTTCCTGATTTCCTTGGATCTCCACATCCATAGATATAACATGAGGTACAATTATAATAAAATAGGACCATGAGGGGTTCTAACCTAAAAAATAATATAACAATAGAAATGTAATCACTTTATATCTAGAGAATAATAAGAGGTTTTAGGATTAATATGAGCCTTATATAGGGCTTAACATTTACACACATAGAGAGGCTAGAAATATTGTAAATTACACACTTAGTGAAGGATATTATTAAATGAAAAATTCTTCAAAAACCAATATATGCTTATCTAGTCCCTCAAAATGTGGGTTGGTTTTATAGTGATAAAAAAAGTACAAAAGGAAAATTTAACATGGATGCATTACATTATGGCTCTAGTATATATCCATCTTAACTAAATATCTAGCACGTGCCAAGAGGGATCAAATATTTTGAGGTGAAAACCATTATAAATAGTGCAAAACTTAAAAAAATGTTTGCATCTCAAGATATTTGATCCCTTTTGATGCTTAGCTCTTGACATATCGATGGTCTCTCTCTCTCTCTCTCTCTCTCTCAAATTTTCGTTGTTTTAATTTCATTTTTTAATTTATAAATGGATTTAATGCCTTGAAAATCCCCTTGGGCACTTAGAGTTTGTAATCTACACAACTTAAACTTGCAATTCCAACAAATCTTTATTGTCTTTTAGATAAAATTGACCAAAATATATACTCAAAAAGGGGCTAAAACATAAAATAGTGAGATTATTTAAAATGTTTTATCCCTAAGAATTATTTTTTTCAATTGCTTTATATAATATATACATAGTTTTGTTTTGTTTTGTTTTTTGTTTTTGTTTTTGTTTTTGTTTTTGCTTTTGATTTTGTTTTTGTTTTTTGTTTTCTGTTTTCTATTTTTTGTTTTTTGTTTTTTATTTTGTTTTGTTTTGTTTTTTTGTTATATTATATATATATTATATATATATATATATATATATTTTATATATATGACATTGAAATCTTTTACTTAATGTTATGTAACCAGCTCACAAAATAGAAGAAAAGATAGATCAATGATGTCAAAATTAGCCTCTTTGAGGGGGCAACCTCCTTTACATTACACAAATGAAGAATTCTTAGATGATTCAAATGACAAGACTTCCTTTCTATATAGAGGAGTTTAAGGAGTCCTAATACAATAAGGGGGTTTCACTAATAACAATAAGGAGTTACACCCGGATGCGGGTGTCTCTTCGAGCATTGAATAAGTGTTATCCATGAGGCATGCGCAGCCAGTAGCTGGCACGCACTCACGGTGGAAGAAGGTGCCGGAGGTAAGGCACCATAAACTCCCTCTGCAGGCAATTTACTGTCCTTCAATGCCACATCAAGACGCGAGTACCAGGTTGCAGGTTTATGGAATGGGGCGCCAGGATGGGTTTCTATTTCATCAGGTTCCACTCAACCATTCAGTCCAGAGGTCCGGTTCAGAGCAAGACGCTTTCATACGCTCTGGTTTGCTTAGCCTTCGTCGAGGGGGTTGTCCCGGGCGGTCCTGTTCTCAGAGGCAGCCTGGGACTCATTGTTTCGCTATTGTGCTCAGCACAACGGTGGATCGTCCCCAATTGCAGTTTGTTTCATTTGCCAGGTCAATCTCTAGTAAGTGTCAAATTTCCATTTCAGTGTGGTAGTTTTAGGTTTGTGTAGGAATTTGGGCTGTTCTGAGCGTCGGGGGTCCTCATTGGTCTGTCTGGGATTCTTTTTGGGAGTTACAAGCCCTCATCTCGCTGTCGGAGACTCAAGTTTGGGTGGGATTTCGGGTCTCTCTAGTGGTCGTGGCTCTCGTTTGGACTCTGTTACATCTGCTCTGTCCAATTCGCATCCACCTCCCTTTAAACCTGTCTCTTAAGCCGTTCATTTTCAATATGCCGCCCCGTTTTCGAGGAAAACCCAGGCGAGGAAGCTCCACTGGTCCTCGTCGAAGGCTGGGAGGGAGGGGAGGCCCTGAACCCCGCCGCATATCCCCACTCGCCACGGTCCCGCCCTCTTCGCCGATCTCTGAGGAGTCTGGCCCTTCTCTCACCAGTTCATTGCACTCTGCCCGCTTCAACTTCCAAAGCCGACTTAACAAGCCAATTATCTCTGCCCTAGTTACAGTCATTTTTTCAGAGGAAGCTGATGAACCTGCTAGCTCGGTGGCCGCCTCCTCAGAGCATTCTCCCTCCAGGTCCGCCAGCTCATCCCAGAGCCGCTTAATGGAGGCGCAATTGGAAGTCTCTGCGGAGGTGCAGGATAAGGAGGACCGTGAGCAGAGCAATACCCAGCAAAATGCTCCTCAGGAGCAGATTAACGACCCTCTGCCAGTGACGGAGCCCATGCTTGACAGTGAGCCGGCGCGTTTCACTGGAAACATTCTACATCTTGTTCTACTGCCTGGTAGAAGTGCGACAGATGTGGAGGACAATGTTATGGTTGAATGGGTTAATCTTTCGAGCGCCCCGGACGAGGTTGAAAAACATGACACTGCAGATTCCAAGTAAGTTTTTTACTCCTTTCTTGACGACTCAGGGATGCAATTCAGTTTTGTTGATTCGAGACTTCGCGGCTAAAGACCAGGCAGCATTTCCAGATTGGCGCCTTCCAAACGCAACACCTTCTCTTGGACCTACAATTTTTTCCACAAACTATAATTCTGAGTCTCATGCTGTTCAATTTTGACATACAGAGGTCTGAGCAGTTTTTTGCAGACTCTGGTCTACAATGTAAGCATTTTTTGCAACACTATTTTGAGAGAGGTAGAGCTACAGCTCCCTCAGAGGTCTATCCTCTCTGTACATATTTTTCTTCTTTTTTAATATAATTAGCACAGTCTTTACCGAGAAAAAAAAATAACAATAAGGAGTTACACTAGTAGTATAGGGACCTAACACTTAACATGTTTATTAATAAACTAAAATGTTTTTTTGTTATTAACATATTTTTAAATACATGTTAATATTATTTAATCATGCATATTGAAATTTTTTATTTGTGACCTACATAGAATTATTATTATTATTATTTAAATGCAACATATCAATTTTATATTAAATTTTGGATTAAATTACACATCTCCCTTTTTTATTCTTATCACTAAAGTAATTGGACTTTTTTACTTTCAATTACTCTCTTAGTGGATTGAAAATATTTTATTAATGGTTCGATAGTTATTATTTATATATTATAATATATATATATATTATATATATATATATATAATATATATATATATAGATTATATATATTATATATATATATTATAGAGAGAGAGAGAGAGAGAGAGAGCCTAATGGATTGTAATAAAAATATTTCAATTCCTCCACTAGATATATAATTGATATTAATATACGTTAATTGACATTGATATTCAAATAATTTATTTATGTTCTGTATTAAAATAATTTTGACAAGGTATAATAATTATACAATTTTAACACTTCAAAGAAAAGAAAAAATATTTTTAGTTTATTTTAAACTATTTTATCTCTCTAACTTTGTTATATGATTATCTTATTTTATATGGATATCGAAATATTTTATTTATGGTTGAGAGTAAGAGTGAATGATTTTTACTTCCCCTTCATACTGGGTTGTAATATCAACTAGCCAAACGAGCACGGTGACATAATTAAAACTAACCAAACATGTATATTCATTATTATTTTTTATTATAGCTGAATTCATATTTTTATTTTAAAAGACACACACATGAACCCAAGGCTATTCTTAAACTCTATTTTCGATACACGAATTTTTTTTTTTTAAACAAGGCTATGATTGTGATGGAACAATTCGCATGGAGATTGACACATATAATGTAAAGACACGACCATATGGATTAAATCATTCTATGGAAACAATGATTTACATCATATTCTTACAACAATGTGAACAAGGTTGCATAGCTAGCATTCCCTGTGGCTTAGTTTAATTATTGAACTTTGAAAGGTATAAACTAACTACCACATTTGAAGAATGACTATATTGTAGATACTCTAGCTTAGTTTAAATATAATTAAATTAGAGTAAAAAATGAAACTTTGATTAGGGAAGATTGAGAAATATGTACTCATAATCATGGGCATAGTATAAGCCTTACATGTACTTAAAATGTTGAGTTTTATTATATTAACCTCCAGTTAATCTCTTCTTCTTTTTTTCTTTCTTTTCTTTTAGTTTGTTGTTTCATAGCTAAGATTAGTTTGACCAAAACATTTTACAAAATCACAATGTTTTCGGAATAGAACCATCGTAATGTAAAATTATGATTTTGTTAAATTGAAACATTTTGATACTTGTATTTAATATGGTAAAGCCAAGTGTCTTGCAATTGGAACAAGTAGATGCTAGTTATAATGTTCGAATTGTCAAAATATTTTTCATATTTATTTATAATTTAATTCATATAGTCATAAAAATTAATAAAACTTGGAATCAATCATTGTTTAAAAAACTTGAATCAAAGTAACTATTTTTTCCCTTAAATTTCAAGCAATAAAAAGTAATTATAAACTGATTAATTTTATAATTAATTTTAATGTTAAATAATATATATTTTTATTAAAAATTAAAAAATAAACCATAAAAATATTTTATAATTAATTTTAATGTTAATAAAATATATTTTTTATTAATTAAAAAAAAATACATTAAAATATCACCTAGATATATTGAGGGAAAAGTAATATAATAGCATGCGGTGATTCATGAGAAACATATGATTGACCATGTTTTAATCAATGATATTATAGGTATTTTAAAAGATTTTAGGATGGGAGATTTACACTTAGTCTAATTCATTTCTAGCAAGTTAGAATGGATTCATGAGAGAATTTGATTTTGTTTTTCACTATTGAAAGGGACAAATGGGCAAGACGTGGATAATAATAATTAATAATGGACAGCATAGGAAAATAGATAGGGAGCGCATGACAATGTTGAATTTATCAAGTATCTCAATTAAAGATATGAAAGCGATAGAATAGAGAGTAAATGTATTTTTATTTAGAAGTTATCAGTTTATAAGTAAAGAAGTAAAAGATGGACGAGTGAGAATATGAATTAGTTTAACTATATAAATTAAATAATTGTTGAATTATATATGATTGAATTACACGTTTCGATCATTATTTTAAAATATTTAAAGAAACTTTACTCCTTATTTTTGAACATATTAATTTCATATCAAAAATAAGAAAAATGGTATAACTCTTGTATAAATATAGCAAAAATAAAATATATAATTCATAATAAAACATATTAAGTTATAATTTATAAAACATATTAAAAATTATAATTAATTTTATGAGAATTAATATCTATCTTAAAAAAAATAGACTTTTGAACAATAATAAAATACATTAATTTTAAAATAAAAAATGCTATTAATAATTAATTCTAGATTTAAATTTCAAATACATTTTGAGGTTTTGTGATAATTTTTATCTAGTATATCGAGCATTGACCATTTTTATTCCTGATGTTATGAAAGGATTGTGTCTTAAAATTATGAACTATGATAGAGTGTACTCTAACCTTTATTAGAATGTATAATATATATATAATATATTATATATATATATATATTAATTTTTACCAAATAATTATTTAAATAATAAAAAAGGGAAAAAAATGTGTATCAACAACCATAAAGTCAACTAAACCTTTATTTCTATTAAATAATAAATAAAATAAAATCATTTATTGTTTTCATCAATAATTACAAATTACCCTATCATCTAAACCAAACAATAATGTTCTATTATCATCTAAACCAAACAATAATGTTCTATTAAAGTCACATATTTTAGGTATGTATATGAATTTTGTATTTTTCTCACACGAATGCCTATGATCAACAATTACCTAAGATGATGTTGACATGTGAATAGGAATAGCACCAACTTCTAGAATGAATGATGTTGAGATATGAATAGAAATCAAATGGGAATATTATCAAAGGTAAACACTATAAGCTTTGGATACTAAATATCAAAATTTTCATATATAAATATGGTATATTTTTTTAATAAAAGATTAAATTTGATTATTAGTATGATTGGATTATGTTTAAAATAAATGTTAATTAAAAAAGTATATCAATTTATTAAAAAATAATTTTAGTAATGATTAAAATAGAGATTGATATTATTGCATTTAATTAGATACAAAAATTATTTAAAAAAATATATATACATTTAAATTTCAAATCCTAAAAATACTAAAAATTTAAACTATGTAAAAGGTTTGTTTTATATATATATGATATAAAACAAACTTTTTACATAGTTTAAATTTTTAATGTTTTTAACTTTTTACATAATTTAACTTCATATTTAATCAAACAAGTACAAATGATGATGATGTGGAACAATATTTATCTGTTTCTTGATGGGGATATGATAATCACTTCAAGGGTGATTGAAAACTCATGGTTGATTGCTTTCATCAGCAAAACAGAGGGATTTGCAATCTGAACTAGGGTTTCAGTTAGGGTTTGGTAGCTGGTAACCATGGCGGGTCATGGAGGAGGGAATTCTGCTCCCTGCTATAGTCAAATAGCCGTGAACATAAGCAAGGGAACTGGTCTGCATCGCTTCAAGAAAGCACTGGAGGTGATAACTAAGGATACTAACTGAAGAAGTATCAAACCTCACGGACATAAAGAAAATCATGAGGAAGATAGTAGGGAGAAAAGGAAAGAGGGTAGCAGTCTGAAAGCTACACCTATGAGTGCGACAGGGGTCTGTAAACCCAAGTTGACCATTATTCCTCGCGTCATTTTAAGTGACCCAGCGCTATAGGTGCATAGAAGACACATGGCAGAACACACATTTATATGAAAATTCATGGGAATTTGGCCGACGGAAAAGGCCTTACACTTATGGATAAGGAACCACTGGAAATCGAAGGGGGAAATAAACCTTCACCTTGGATCCAAGGGCTTATTTATGGTGGTGTTCACGAGCTTAGAAGATAAAGACAAAGTGTTTAAGGGAGGACCCTATTTTTACACTACTGCAGGCCTTTACATGTGACCATGGGTGATGAACATTGTCCCAGAATGAGAAAAGTTCACTTCAGTACCGATATGGATAAGACTATACTCCCTTCCTTTAGATTATTGGTTACCAGAGTCTTTAAAGGCTATTGGTAATAAACTAGGGCATTTTATAAAAATATCGGATGTGACCCTAAGAGGTAAATATACACATCTTTCACCCAGATCTGTGTGGAAATGGACTTATCTGGGGCACTTCCAGACGAGATCATTTTAGAAGTATATGATGAAGAATGGGTGCAGGCAGTGAACTATGAACATGTCCCATTCAGATGCCGTAAATTCCATGAACACGGGCACCTATATAGGGACTTCCCATCAAACAAACTGGAGAGCAACACAAAAACCACCACCAGCAAAGATCCCGAGGGTTTCACTAAGGTGGGGGGCAAAGGGAAAGGAGGAAAACGGTACCAAAATAAAATCAACGAGGAAGGGAAACTGAGCCACAACATCTAGGATTAATACATTTTTTTAGAAATTGAAGGGTTAATGGGGATGGTACCAGAATATCCAGCGGGAGCTGACAAAAATCCCATGCCTGAAATGTTGAAATTCCTTCACTATGAAACCTTAACGAGGTATGCCTAGATGCTGAGAATAAGGTTACTATACCAAACGAAAAAGAGTTTCTAAAAACCTCCTCCTATGGTGACCTAGTAGAGACCAACTGTAGCACTAGTGTACCATCCGTTCCTGGTATCTCCATACCAGAAGGCTAATGTGGATATTCTATCCAAATGGACACCAAATCCAATGGATCAGAGGGGTAATCTACCAAATCCTCCTCCATCTCAGTAACAAACAGTCACATCACTCCAAAACCTTTGGGTTGACTAACATCTACTCCTTGATCTCAAATTCTTTGAACCTCCTCGTCTACACCCCTACCAAAAAATACCTCCATTACAGTTCCTTTAGATCGATGTTGTGAGGAGTTGTGAAGGTTTTAACCGAACCCTAATGATGACCACAAGGTCAAGACTTCGGAAAAAAACAAAGTCGTCTTGAAGTTTTAATTTATTCCATCAAATTTATGTTCAGTTCGAAGTTGTATTATACCATTCATGACCTCATTTCTTTGTCTTGTGTTTTTGTTTCTTGTGATGCGTTGCCATTCACATGAAATTGTTAGATACATGATAATATAATAAATAACAATAATCATTCCATAAACTTGTTTTTGCAACACAATCATAATAAGGTGAGTTGTAACAAACAACCATGTTAGAACCAATATACATACATACATACATACATACATACATACACATACATACATACATACATATGTATATATATATATAATATATATATATATTATATATATAATATATTATATATATATATTTTCCCAGAGGAATTATCATGTTAATGTTGCGCATGAGCTTTTATTTTTTCATTCCTATTTTTTGCATAAGTTTTGTTTGCATCATGATTCTTTACAGTGAAATCTCAATCTAGAAATCTAAGGAAATGTATTAGTGTAGAATTTCTTATTTTAAATAATATTATTAGATTTGTCAGACGAATTGTTCCATTTGAATATCCACGAAAATTATATTATATTATATTATATTATATATATATATATATATTATATATATATATATATCCACGCAAAAATTTTATATAGTACTAATTCTGTATCTATATATATATATAGTGGTGTGTGTTGTGTGTTGTTGTATGTATATATGTATGTATGTATTTCACTTTAAATAATACATGCATGCAAACAAAACTTATGCAAAAAATAGAGAATGAAAAAATAGAATTTCACACACACATATAACATGATATTTTCTTTGGGAAACCCTTTCGATAAAAAAACCAATTGGAAGGTGAGGCCACTCTACTCTCTTTCTCTATCTAGAAATATGGATGCAAGTATAAAGAAGTATGGTTTGTGGCCAATGTGTTGCTATAGTGCACAAATCCTATCTTTGTGCTCTACCTCTTATCCCTCTTGGCTATTTTTTTCAACTATGGAATAAAATTCACTTGAAAGAATGGAGTCCCTTTTCCTCCCAGTGGTCTGATTATAACACATCCTAATAGCCTACTAATGGTTAGGTTTTACTACCTTAACACTTGAACACCATTAAAATATCGACTCTTCTAGATTGTTTTACATCATAAACACATGGATAGCCCATTTTCCATGAATAATGGGGGGTAACATAGCATCCTCTCGAATTATGGTGGTGAAAACAAGAAGGTCAACTTCTAAGTGGCATAACATTCGCATATGGAATCAGATTGATGTGTTTCTTGCGTTGTTGGAAAGGTCTTTGTGTGTAGAATAGCATGAAAAGGTGAAATGATAAAGAGACAAATATTTACCTACAGAAAATGTCATTTGATGCCTCAAAATGCTCCTGGAAGGTTTCAGAACCTGTTTTGCCAAACTAGGTCATATTGGTAAAAATGGTCTTGTGAGTTGATTCCTCCACTTTTTCGACTCTGAATGCATCAAGATGGACGAAAAAAATATAATGATTCATATATATATTATATATATATATATATAATATATATATTATATAATATATAATTATATATATTATTATATATTATTATATAATATATATACTATAATATATAAGTGCATGCAATGACAAAAATATATTTCTATAAATACAAATTGTTAGCACCTCAATAACAATAAAACATATCAAACATGCATGCATGCATTTAAGCATTTTCAAAATAAGTAAAACATACTTCTTTTTTCTCATGGAAATGTCCATCTAGTCCAAGCGATGAACTTGGATGGTTTGATATCACCGATAAACATTCCCTTCCTAAATCCAAACACAAACAATGTTAGAAGGAGGTGCCAACTCCTAAATTATCATTATGGGAATGAGAGTTAAAAATTTTGACCTTTTTTATTACTTTTCCATAATTGAAAATAAATAACATCATTGTGATTGTATCCTTAAGTTTATTCCAACTGTATAAATTTCTCCTCAATCCATCCTATGGATAAAAGTTATGATCGTTTATAGTTTGACCAATTACACATTGTCACATCACCATGACCTCCACGCGACAGCCTCACAGGGTCCACATGGCAGTGATGTAGTGCACAAACCCACCATGAACCCACATGACCCCAGACACCCAACCACCGTGGATAGGTCCATGTGCCTAAAACGAGTCCCATGGAGGGTTGGGAGTATACCTCCCTATGTGGCACATAATTAAAATTCAACAACCAGGTGTGACCCATAGCCTCTGACCTAGGTCGGGGTCGACTCGACTACACGGTGCAATAGCACCATAGGCCGGGGTTAGCCCATCCCTCGACTCGACTGAACTTCAACTTGTGGGTCAGGGAGGGCCATGTTGAACTGTTGGAGGTTGGGACAAGCTTGCTAGAGGTCGAGCTATTTAGGCAAAACTCCCAGCCTCTGACCTAACCGACCTACTAGCCATAATTGTAATTTTTTTTTTTGCAATTTCCAACACTTGAACAAAGCTATAAATTTTCAAACTTTTCCAACCTTTCCAGCACTTAATGACAAAAAAATTCATAAGGAATTTAAGTCTAAACTTAAGAAACACTCAATCATATGGCATGATAACAAATCTTCAACACTTTCAAGTGCATTTCTTCACAAAATTAAAATTCTATAACAACTCCTTAACAAAGTAGAAAGCTTATTTTCTTCATTATTGTCCCAACAAACGAGAAAATGAGTGAGAAAGTATCAACTTTGCATGCATGCTTAATTAAATAATAGAATACAACTACAAGGGTTGACATTATGACTCCCTCCCTTCAATCAATAATGAACCAATTAGCATGCATTAAGACTACCATAACTTATACAAGAATTTAAACATGCACTGAAGACAAGATTTCAAATCTTTCCATATTATTCATTAAAATTTCTAAGCACTCATTTTTGTCAGTGAAACCCAACACCATAAAAGTGAAATAAAGTTACATCCAAGATGTTAAAATGAGACCATGCATCTCATGCATTTCACATCTACATCTAGCTTGTCATTTACACATAATAAACATGCACAATACTATAATTAAAAAAAAATCATGTCACTGCAATAAGGGAGATTGCATGCTAGTTACTGTAAGAACTAAATCAATTATTCCACATGTTGATATAACACCTTTTAAATAGTAACAACAACACATTTGCCAATTCACAAATCTAAATAAATCATGAACCATGCCATCAATGAACATCATTTTAGACTAGCAATGAAAATAAACATGTATATATATAAATTCTTGATTTCTTGAGAAAATAAGAGATACTTATCTCAAAATTAATGGGGAATTAAGTTTGGGGCTATGGATCTCAATCCAACCATATACAACTACAACTAAGTCTCACTTGTAGTTGTCACCTCCAAGCCAGATTCTAGAGGTTGAAGGATATTTTGCTTTAGGGATTAAACACATCCATCATTTGAAACAGGGACTCCAAAGATTTAGCCACCCCCACCCACCAATTGAATTAAAACCATAAAAATACATATGGATTCTAGAGACCAACTATCTCCACCCTTCAAAAATCAACACTCTGGTTCGACTGAATGTAGGGTTCCTGTACCCACAGTAAAATCAAAACACCACAAAGAAACATCTATAAATCCTCTAGGAATTTTCTATGATCGATTTCTCCACCCCAACCCTTTGGGATTTCCTAAGAAACACCATCTCCACCTTCCAGGCTAATGGGGACTCAGAGAGACAATTAATTCCTCACCTGGTGATTTATTCCAGCTCCTTTTTCAACTAAAAATATTCAATCCCTTTTCTTGTTTATTCCCTCTTAGTAATTCAATTTTTCTTTTTCCTACTGCTTCATGTGCTCTTCCTCTCTTCCAACCATCCCCTTCTTTATTTTTCCTCCTCTCTATCTCCTTTTCTTTTCGTTTTTCTTTTCTTTTCTTATTATTCCAAATCTTTTACAAGAATTTGATTTTCTTTTTCTTAAGTGTTCAAATTCTCTCATTGGATTTTTTTGTACATTAATATTATTTCTAGCTAGCAATCATCCAATCCCTCTAGGATTTGTGCCCCATTACTCAACCCATTTTTTTTAATCAAAATTTTTGCATTGCATACATAATAAAGATTAAGTGGGGTTCTCACACTTAGATCATGAATTCATTACAACATGAGCACTTTGTACAATAGCAATCTTTTATTAATTAGAAAGAAGGAAAGGAACTTGTTGAACAGAAAGTCAGAAAGGTTTTTTACCTCATGTGATGGGTTATTGAGTTTTTCCCAATCTTAAATATTGTTTAGGTTATAAGGTTGAGATAATCATGCACCACTTGATGTTGGATTTTTTTTGGTTTGTGAGGGGGAAGACATTTCATGCTTTTCTTAGATTACTAATCCCAAACTAACTTCATCATTGTTATGGTAGATCCAAAGTTAATATGGATCTATGTTGGTTTATATAATTCTAATAATTTGTAAAGTTGAGACAGTGAAATCCCAAACACACTCCATAAATTTTGAAACGTAAAATAGTTTGAAAAACTTTAATTTAATCAACTAATGTCATCCAAAAATGATTTGAATACTCAAAAAACCAAATTTCTCAAAGAAAGTTTTGCTCGATTTTGGTGAGAAATTCGTTGTCGAGGCAAATTTTTTTTCTTGTTAAATAATGCCGTAAAACTAATTCTAGAGATGACAATTATCAAATATGTTGTGGCACTGATAGGATTTCTTTAGAGAAACCAAACTTCACTGGCGAGAAACAACACCAATGGGAATGGTTGGTTCTCATAACAAAATCATGTGGAGATTTCTTCACCATTCTTTTGTACTGATGGGAAATGAAGAGAGTTTTTAAAATGAAATGGGCTACAAATTTTTTATCGAATTATTTTGTGTGACCATTTGAATCAAGGAAGACAAGAAGTCAGACGGTTCAAGGTCAATTGTAAATTATATTTATAAAAACATAACAACATCTTCAACAAGTAGCTCCTAGTCTTTTCTGGTGAAGGATCTCAATGATTGTAACCATGATAAGAAGCCTAATTCCTAGGAAGGCAAAGAGCCAATGTAGGGTACCAGACAACATCCACCACCTCCCAACATCAGGAAATGTCCTTGCAATCCTCTTTTAGATCATTGGGCTGCAATAGAAGTTGTCCCTTATCACGCTTTCTCTCTCAAAAATTTAAGGCTAGAATGACCTAATATGGATCATGATCATCACAAGAAACCCACAATTTCATGATTTTATCCCCATGACAAGGCTAGTTATGCCATGAGTCCCACCTTTGATATGAGTAAATACCTTGTTCCTCCTTTTCTAGCAGATAATTTTCAAACAAATGAACCTAAGTCATTTCCTTCTCCTGAATTTATAGGAGTATCTTTGTTAGCAAGAAGGGGTAAAGAAATGCTTTTATACTTGATGAATGAATTATCTTTGTACTCCTCAAACCCTAAAGCCCAAAATATGACAAGGTTAACGAAGCATAAGGCATGGTGCATAAAGCTTTTATAGGACATGGGGTAGAAAATCTTGAAACTGTTGAAACATTAGTGATTTTATCAACTGAACTGAGGTGCGTCTCGAGCATTTTAATAGAAATGGTGGTGATTCATGATTTATATAACGAGCTAAATTTGGTAGAATATTTGAAGCAAATGAGGAAGGAGGCACTATTTTTGATAAGGAGGATCAAATTTTTGTTGCATCTGATTCGTGAAATTTCAGTGACAAGAGAATTCGTGAAACAATCACTAGTGATAATAGGTTCACATGTTTCTAGTGAAGCACAACAGAACATAAATTCACATCTTGTCGAGCTCAATTGGATGAGTAAATCGTTGGGAATATGGCTTTTCTGATTAAAAATTTTGTGGTATAATTAGGGTTTAGAGCACTGAATATGTTTCTGATAGTTTTCATGTTTCTTGAAGTGCAAGTTTCCATTTTCAGTATGCAAAATCATTGCAATTCATGTTTTAGTATGTATAAGCTTTTTCTAGTGCTTCATTTACAAACCTAGTAACAATATTGTTCCTCTGAATTTTAGAGACTGAGACTCTGTTTTGGTAATTGGAAAAGGGCTTCAACGATACAAACATTTCATATTCAAATTTCTTGACATTGATTTCCTTTTATTTGTTTTTAGTTTTTAAATATTTTAGAAGTTTACATATGCCTCTTCTGTTGTTTTTTAGAGGAAAAAAATATTGGATTTTATCATAGATAGAACCAATATATATGTCATGTTAATCATCCATAATTAGGAAAATGTCAATATGCATTATGTCATACATGTCAAAAAATATTACTACTAGTCCCTCCAGTAGGAGTTCTTCATATATTTTGTATGCTAAAAAACAAAGTGACTACGTGTTTTCTCGATCAATATTCAACATATGACATATACAAAAACTATCAAAGATCATAAAGTAAGGAGACAAGAGCAAGAGTGTTATGGAAAGTAGATCAGTCCCTCTTCCCTGGTCGAGTTGTCCACCATGTACCTATACTTCATGACTCCATAAGGCTCACCAAGGCCATCCTTTAACAATTTGTCTGCCTCCATATTCACTAGTAGAAAATGAGAAGTGAGTGACTAGGTGACCAAAAATGTTTGTCACCACAAATTTTACAAGTGAAATACTACCAAAAATGAGCAATTTTAAGTGACTCAACTAAAAATGACTAACATAAATGACTAATCTAGTCTCAGATTAAAATATACGACTAGATAACAACTAATACAAGTAAAAATGGCTAACGTGAATGACTAATTTAGTCTAGGAATAAAATATGACTATCTAACAAGTACTACAATAATACAAATCAATCGTTAATGTTATTCATTTTAATTGTCACTTAAACAATCTAAAATTACAAGTGCTAGGGGATTTAAATGTTGTTATAGGTTGGTTGAAAGGTTATACATCCTTAAACGCTTATTTATTGGATTAGTGGATGATTATAGCTATGAAGCCTATTAGAATGTTCAGGATTATATCCTTTATCACATTCACAGGGAATTAAATTCAAAGGGTGACAAATTATTCAAAATCAAAGTGGACTTACAACTTGGTCAAATATTAAGAATATTGGCATGGAGAAGTGTTGTGTAATATACCTCATTTGAACACAATATTTTTTACCCACTGGCATAAATACAATTTAACATCAATTCCCCTTCATCTTGACATATTTCTTCATGATGTAATTGGAATACTAATCATATTTTTCATTTAAATTTATGAGTATTATGTTGACACCTAACACCTTTACAATGAACTCTCCTAGTTTGATATACACAATTAGAATTCCATTACTTTAAACTCATTCATTGCATATCCATATCTATGTTCTAACTGGAAAAAAAATAAATAAATAAATAAATGTTTAAATCCATCTTTTTCCCTTGTATTCACCCAATTCTTATGTCTATATATATTACTCTTTAATAATTTTAATTGCCACTTAAAAATAAGCCTTAATATATTATGCCACTTAAAAAATAAAAATAAAAATTAATTCTCCGCTTCAACCAATAAAAAATTATATATAAACAACACACAATCAATTACAAAATCTTGGGGGACAAACTTGGAAAAAACATTAGAAAAGCTTGGTTGACAAAATTGGAAAAAAAATTAGAAAAACTTGGCCGACAAATTGGAATGCAAAATGATAACGGAATTTTCACATTTGGATGCTAAAATTGAGCGTACTTCTATCAAGTTCTAAGCTCTCTAAAACTTGGTTCATTTTTCTAACTCCATGTTTTACAAATTTATTTATGTGTTTTTGAATTAGTTGTTTGAGAAACTAAAAATGGTAACAACGAACCATGATAATATTGGTTGGGTAGGTGAACAGTGAGGAGCAAGCATGCATAGATCAACAATCAAGCTGAAGCATAAGAGGATTGACACGATAGATTGACTCACTACATCGAAACTATAGATGCTTCTCGAAACTAAAAGCCCTTCCTTTTCGAAACTAAAGACCCTTCCTCCCCTTCCATTGCTTATGCTTCTGAGTGGATCTAATATCATGCCATTAAGACTACTCAATCCTATCCCACTTTTTAGACCCTTAATGGTATTTTTAGGTGCAACTTTCATCACTAGTTGGTTTAGCATGACATGCTTTGAATGAAGTAAGCAAGTCTACATCTAGTAAAAATGGAATCCCTTCAAAACCTGGTGCAAGTATGCAGATGCTTGGTAGTATGAAACTTTTTTAGTCATAGACATAGTCCATATGCATTATTGTGCTTCTATGGTATTTTTGTTTCTCATTTTTATCAATAAAACTCTTCGTATGATGATTACTTTAATTTAACTCTTCAAGGAATTAAAATGAATATCATTGATAAGTGAATACCAAACCAACCTAAACATAGTATGAATATTATCCCAATTCAACAACAAATGTTTTCTTCTTCGGTTTGTATATTAGTGCTTCAAATTACTTTGGCTCCCACCAATGGCATGTCATCCTAAAGCCTATCAATTCATAAAAATTTTAGAATCAGATAGAACAATAAGTGAATTATCTAACTTCCTTCTGTTTTTAAATGATACCATAATTTTTTTTTTTCTAATTAAGCTGGAATTTGATTTAATTTCAAACTAGAGGCACATGTTAAAACAAGTTAGCATGAAATGTAAAAATAAAAAACATAAGACATTTTGTCGACATCATGACAATATGTTTTAAGGCATTCTTTGAAAATATCTAACAAAATCATTATAGTGACATAGTCCATTTAGTTCATATGATCACTTCAAGGAGTGAAAAGTAGGCAATACAGAAATAGAAGAAATGTTGAGGAAAAATTGATTTGATTTTAACTTGGAAAATATTAGGCTTCAACAAAAAACTTCATGTGTACTAGGCACCCCAATTCTCTTTGTGCATATCCCTTATTCAGGGTCTGTTCCATGTTAATGTGCCTATTTATTTCTATGGCTTGAGAGGTTCTAGAACGGATTTTAGATATCGACAAATAAATCATCTAAAGAGTTATCATCTTCCTAAATAATTAGGAAGATATGTTCCATCAATACATGTAGGCTATGAATTTAAAAATTTAATCCACATGCTAATTCTTCCAATCAAAGAACAAAAACTTAGATTAGATATCCAAACACTGCCTTGTACAATTTAATTTCTTCCTATAAGTATATAATTCAAGATTGTTCTTATAGCTCACTTCGCTTAGAATCACCAATAATTTCCACATGAACAATCTCCATCCTTGAAATGGCGGTAATAGTTTGCATCCCTCTCAATGATTTTGTTGGCAACAATCCTGGAAATGAACTTGGTTGCAGAGAGACAATCACCACATACTCGGAGGTTCTTGACAATTCAAATGGTTGTTCTAGGAGAAGTGTTTAAGAACCCAAATTAAATGGCTAGTCACTCTCTATGGTAGAAAAAAAAATTCCTCTTCTCCTCCTTCATATCCTTTAGTACAAACCTCGTTAGGAACATAAACAACCACCTTCATCTCCCAAGATAACATTGAATATATTTCCTCTATTTTTTGATGTGATCTATCTACTACAAGGAAAACATGTATTTGTCTATTGATCTCAATCCAACTGCACCGAGGAGTCTTTTTTATGCCTCTATCTTTCATCAGTTTCTGTATCGTTTCAATGTTAATCCCCTTGTTGGCTGCAACATAAATATTTGAGAGAAGCACATAAGGGTTGATTGTTAGGGTCCAACTCAAAAAGGAATTCCGTGATGCGTTATTCTAGCTTCATATTAATATGTATTTTATAGGCACCAAGAAAATAGCTCCATACAACTGCAGTATGTTTTATTGGAATTTTATTAATAAAGTCTTGTGCTTCATACAAGCACCTAGCTCGGCTAAGAAGTTCAACCCTACATTTATAGTGCCCCATCACAGGTGTGATCTGATAACATTTTGTCATGCAATTAAAATATTTATAGCATTCATCAACTTGACCTACATGATTAGATGCAAATAAAACATGAAGGTCACATGATTCATGTTCATCCCGCAATGGTTCATTTTTTCAAAGAGTTTGAAGGCTTCCTTTCCATGGCCATGCATTCTATATCTTGCAATCATTTCATTCCATGAGATTATATCTCGATAAGGCATTTCTCACATAATTTAGCTGCCATATGAATACACCCACATTTTTCATACTTTTCTATCAAGGCTTTCACTACATAATGACTCAAGTACATTATTGAAGACCGAACATAGTTACTTTTTCCAACAATAGAAGCTATGAAATAGGATGCCATGTGATTAATTTGTATTGTAATTTTGCTGAATTGGAGGTTTCCCCCTTGAAGAGGCAAAGTAAACATTGCTTCCTATTTAGAATGTCAATAAATTTTTTCCTATTGCTACAACTTCAATACTTTGATTCTCTGTTATTTGCTCTCTGCATTTTCATTTCTGTCATCTTTTCTCTGAGTTTCTTGTTTGGCTATCAAAGTGCATCATATTAACACAAAATATTACCTCTCCCACAAGCAAGTCATTATTTTAGAACTTTTTTACCCTCCTTATTTATTTATGTCTAGTCATGTTATGTTGTATACAATGTACACGTTGAACAAAATTTTATAAGCATTTCAATTCTCAAAGGCCTTACCTTACAAATGTACAAGAATTTCAATTCTCAAGGCCTTACCTTAGAAATATACATGAATTTAAATTATCAAAGGTTTTACTATACAAATTTACAATCATAATTCTAAAAGACCTTACCATACAACTAGTCCTAAAGTTTTCATCTCTGAGAAAAAGAAAAGTAAATCAATTCTCGCTTAAAACTAAAAAGATAAGGCACCTTAAGTTCAAAGCAAATTTGTTATTTGATGTCTCATATAGTGGATTACAACTAATTTTGGCCTTGATATAATCAAATTTACTCCTCTATGTTAATTTCAGACCATGCCCTACTTATCGTCCTAGCTTGTTCTTAACAAAAAATGATCAAACATAAAGATACTAGTTTGGCCCAAATTGATGATCGGTGTGTAGTGAAAAAAATAACCGCACCATTGATAGTTAATTTGATTTGAAATATTTTTGTTGCCATCAACGGTGCAAAATAAATGTTAATATCTTGATATCTTTGGTGCTACATTGTTTCAAAAATAATCAAGAGTTGTTAATAGTGTTTTGGAATACAACTATCCATATGTTGATAGGTGTGTCAATTGTTTAGTCATATGAATCTAGTTCTCCATTTCTACATGAGGAAAAACAAGTTTCATTTGAGAGTGAGCACTAAATTAAGGGTTAAGGTGTGCAAAACCCTAGAAAATGAATGTCTACATGAAGCAAAACAAGTTTCATTTGAGAGTGAGCACTATATTAAGGGCTAAGGTGTAAAAAGCCCTAGACAATGAATGCTCAAAGCCCTTATATGAAACGCCCCATCTATAAAGACAATACCTCAAGAATAATATATCATACAAAAGAGAACAAGTACTAAAACTATATATATATATATATATATATATATGGATCAAGAGATATATATATTATAAACATAACTCTAAAGCACAATATGTTACTCATAAAGGAAAACAAAAAAGAATACCATTTCAAAATAGTGACAATCTCATGCTTGGAAACTTAATACATACATGTGCAATGGGAAGATGGTGAAGGTGAAAAAGCATGAATCATGCCTCCAATTTGAAGCTTGAATAGTGCACAGAAGTCAACAAAATATTTACCACATCCCCTATCAACTAGTTAGAGTGAAAATTTACTTCCAGTAATGCTCTGGTTGCAAGATTTATAGTTTCATGCCTTGTTGTCTCTTTGTAATTCTTTTCTAAAAGGTCTCTGATAGAATTTGAATTTCTTCCTGTCGCATTTGCCTTCCATGTTGAAAATGTACCAAATGGATTTGTCTGGTAAAGAGAAGGAGCACTTGTATATGGATCAAAGTCTACAATGAGCGTGGACAGACCAAAGGGCCCCACACCACCACTTTGGGTGTACTTCTACTGGAGATCTGCAATGTATCGAGTGATATATTCCACAGTAACAAGATCCTCAACAATCATTCTATCACTTTGACACTCAATTCTAGCCTTATTAATCAGAACACGAGCATCTGCGTTGAGCCCCGCACAAGCTAATGAAATGTGGTTATCTAGATTTACAATTTTCATACTGTTCTGTATGGCTGATGTTATCTTGCATTTTAGAACTCATGGATTCTTGGAATTTATGCCTGGAAAGAAAGTGGAGATGAGTGATGTGTGTTACCCAGATAATTTGATAGGAAATATCCACAATACTACTATGTTGCAAGCAATCCTTCTGAAACTACTATAGCCAAATGTCGTAGTTATGCCAATGCAATAAGTAACATAAAACCTCCAATAGAAAATGCTAGCTTATACAAAGATTTAAAACAACTGAGTGAACTCATAGCTTCATACTAGACACTAAAGGAGAGTGGAAGAGGCACATAAATGGTCAACAATATCATCAGTACTAGTAAACAATGTAACCTTGACAAAGATGTTGCCTTGCCTGAGGAAGGTACAAAAATTCTAGCTAAAGAGAGGGATTTTGTAGTGGGTAGAATATATACTAAGATCATGGAGATATAATCTTGATTTTTAGCCTGTGGCATGCATGTTATTGGACAACCACCTACTGCAATGGAATTTGTAGCTAGTCTAATTAACACAATCACCCTAAATAGACATGAGGATGAAATCTATAATTTGCTAGGGATTCTTGCAAAAGAAGTATACCGAAATATAAAATATATTTATAGAAATAATGATAGTGGAATCCTTAAAGATGTAGAGTTGTTAGAGAATACTGACAAAAGCATCCTAAGGGGCCATCTCTACATTTGTTGAGAGGACCAAAAACAAGAGACGTCAAGTGGTCAACGTTGCAAAGACGATTGGTTCATTTCTCGGATTTGGAAGAAAGTAGCCTTGGCATCATCTTCCAAAGAAGCCACATTATTACTAGTGATGATGGTAACTATGTGACTGTTGC
The DNA here is from genome assembly GCA_000404065.3 of Pinus taeda. Classification (NCBI taxonomy): domain Eukaryota; kingdom Viridiplantae; phylum Streptophyta; class Pinopsida; order Pinales; family Pinaceae; genus Pinus; species Pinus taeda. The sequence goes on along the minus strand of APFE031263153.1, from coordinate 78,646 downwards.
TAGAGGTGCAAAGGTCGTGCCAATATTTTCATGCAAGTTATATTTTTCCACCTCTGTAGAGTGTTTCTTGTATGATCATATAGCAAACAACTCTCTTGTTGATGTTTTGATTTCCTTCACTCAGTTTTCACTTGTGAGTGGACCTACTAGATAGGATCATCCTTGTGCTACAAAAACTTTGTCCAAACATGATGTTTCCTACATTGTGGCCTTGCCACTAGTGTTCCAGACTACAGAGGAATGGATTATCAACACTTTGGGATTGCACCCAATTCAATTTGGAAAGTAGGTTTCTCTTCTTGAGCTTGATGGTGGTTTGGAGTTGGTTGTTTTCTCAGGTCATGATGCAAGAACATGTAGGTTTCATTGTTTTTCTAAACTCTATTTCAACAAGCTCATAAATTAGATAATTTGTTAACAATCTAATCTGTCTAAAATTTTCAACCTTGTTTTGAAACTCATATTATAATTACATTGATTTCAGAATACCAAAACATGGCCATGGTACCATACAAATATATAGGATCAAAGTTACTAAAAATATTAGCATATATATAGTCAATAACATGATCCTCTTGTCACCTCACCTAAGGGGTTGTAGAGACAAATTGATGCCTTTTCCAACTCTTGTGATATTTGATAGCTAACATTTGAACTTAGTAAGACTAAGGTTATGATCTTCAGCATGTCTCTACGTGCTCTCTTTGACTACCATTTTTACGATGGAGGGGATGGGATTGAGATTACTACAGCCTACACATACTTGGGGGTCAGATCTTAGGAGTCTAGCTTAGCTTGAGGCATGCTTTCTAGCCCCAACTTAATAAGGAATATGGTTTTCTTGGCTAAAGAGATAGTGCTCTAGGACATCTCTTTTAAGATGCACGTCTTTGGACATGATCATTAGAGCCATGACCCTTTATGGCTTCAGGGGTTGGGGACATAGCTTGCTTTGGGTTGATTGGGATAGGATAGAGAGATTATAAACCCTTATATTATGATGCTTCATCTGTTGCAAACATTCAATTCCTCAATCCATCATCTAAGTGGAGTTTAGGGTATTGCTCTAATAGACCCCTCATTGTTGTAATTGTTGTGAGTTCTTCTTAATTGCTTCAGTTAGTGGCCATTTCTATCAATCGACTGTCCCTTTTTAGGTAATATATAGAAACTCTAGGTCATCTCCTCTTATCTAAATGAGACTTAACCTAGGAGATTAAGGAGGATACCTACAAGCTACATCCAAATCACTTGGATTTCCCTCCTTGAGGGCGTTTTCTTGAATATGTCATTTTATTGTTTTGAGTGCTTTATGTAGCTAAGTGACTCTTATTGTTAGGCATGTCTATACTAATAAACATTGGATGCACAACTTTAGGATTCCCCATAGTTCATTTAGAGTGGGCTCCCACTATCTTTGGTTTGAGATAGCTCACCGCATCACACACCTCAAAGGGAATTTTCATCTTTGTGACTTACAAGAAATCAAATTGGGGGAGCACATTGTCTTCAAATGTTCCATCTATTAGGAGATAGAATGGTTACATATTTATCAAATATATTCTTGACTGATAACACTTGATGTTTGTTTGTTTTGTCATGACTCACATCTTATTCATCAATTTTAAAGTTTTTTTTGTTGCAAATAGTTTATAGGCCGGACTAGGCACTAGGTCTTGCCTAGATTCCCATTTTAAATCTTAAAAGAAAAAAAATTATCATTTTGCAAATCTGTATTTTTAACATTTGAAAGACAGATATGTAGGCTTATCATGGATTCCTCCCTTATGATGGAGGAGAGCTAGCCTTATGTGAGAAGGATGACCATCAAGGTGACAATGGGTGACGTCCTCAAGTAACTTTGGGGTTTGTAGTTAATAATTGAATCTATATTTTGAAGCACATATTTTAGAGGTAGGAATGAAGTGCTTTTCTCCTTGGATTGATGGAATGAGTTTAAGCACTTATTCCATTTCTTAACAAAGCATCATTTGGCTGATGTTATGGCTCTTTTGATTCTGAGAAATAAGTTTCCACAAGATATTTGAAAGTTTTTGTGGTTGCCTCAAAGGTTGGATCATAGGAGGAGAGGGAGCCACCCCACCTTAAGGAAGTCATGGCTGCCCCTAAGAATAGAGAACTTGAGAGAGAAAACCTAGTTGTGCAAGATGTTGTCTCTATTAATTGTAGGAGTTGAACAATCAAATCTATATTTAACATGATATTTACTTTAAACAATTTGCATGCTTAATGTAAGTGTTTTTTTGTAAAGTAACAACCCACAATATTTTGTATGAATTGGGGCATTGCTACATTCTATAAGTTAAAACACTCTTTCAGTTATTGTGGCATTCCTTTTACCATTTAGAAACACATGACAATTAAGGTGATTAGACATTTGTGTCAATTATTCCATTTTCCTGAATACATATATTTGCAATATGTTGTAGTTTTCATCTGTAGGGTGCTCTTCCACTCAGTCTCATCTAAGAAGGGATCAAATTGCGAGTTATGCAATCTAAAATAATCCATTTGGAAGGAAATGAAAAATAATAATTGGTTTTTATATGTGAGAACCATTGCAACAAATACATCTTGTTCTTGTTTCTATCTAGAGCCTTTTCTTGTAATATTGTAGACATTTACTCATACATTCATATTATTCAGGCTTCAACATGCCCCCTAATTTTGATCATCAATAGTTACAAGGTTATCTACATGGTAAAATTCCACGCTGGTATGTTGTGATAAACACAATGCTTAACAACATTCTTCATGCTTTTGTTAGGCCCCTATACTACTAGTGTAGCCCCTTATTGTTATTAGTACAACCCACTTATTATATTGATGTACCCATGTAGTGCCCATATTGTAACTATTGTGCCCCATAGAAGCCCACTATTGTTATTATTGTGTGCTTACATTATTATTGTTATGTCGCCTCTGATTATGTTATGACCCCTTAGACTCCTATATATAGAAAGGAGGTTTTTTTATTTGTATCATCCAAGAATTGTTCATTTGTGTAATGTAAAGGAGGTTTCCCCCTTGAAGAGGCTGAATTCTAAGGCGTTGATCTCTCTTTTCTATCTTTTTTGAGCTGGTTTCATAACATTTGGTATCAGAGCTTTGGATTCTAGGGTTTCGCTGCTCCAAATAGGTCATCGTGGCATTTTCTCTATAACTTTTTTCCTGCGATGTTTCAGAAGCTAAAAAAAAACTCCATTTGAGAAGAAATCACGTTGAACCTCAGGTCCAAATTTCAGAGCTTTTAGTGCTATATTTGCGGAGATATGATTTGAGGAAGTTGGTCTTTTTGCAGACTCCTGAACTACATTCCAAACAGGTGACCTGGGGAAAATTTTCATAAATTTCTCTCTGAGCATCAGATTGCAATTTCATAAGAAGGTACATAAAGAGGATGAATTTTAGTTTCTTGTAGATATTTTTCAGAGTCAAAGGTCGAAATAATGACTCGTGGCACATCGTACAAATTCACTCTACTGAACTAGTCTATAATCAAGTCACTATGGGAGATTTTGCATAACTCTTCCTTCAAGAGTCCAATTTGGATCAGACTGGTGGAATTGGAAAGAGGACACAGAGGGCTACTACAGATCTTAATTTCAGAACTTAAAGATTCGAAAGTACAGATTTACAGTCGTTTCAATATCGAGCTCCTAAAATCAAGAAAAAGCAAGATGATGAAGTTTGATGGCAAGGATCCCGTAAATTGGATACTTCAGATGGAGAAATATTTTGATATACATGGTGTACCACTGTTACAAAAGGTATGTATTGCATCTTCATATTTATAACCAGATCAATTTTGTATGGTATGAAGGGCTTTGTTCTCGTAAACAACTTGTTACGTGGTCAATTTTCACAGAGGAAATGATAGCACATTATGAGGATACAAAGAGCAACACCTTCTTTAGAGCAACACCACAACAATTGGATAGAGTAAAAGGGCTTTTTGACATAGTGGAAAGCAAAATGATAGAAACCAGGAAGCATACCTCTTACAACTATAAAGATGGAAGTGTTGTTTCTCCTAGCCTTCCACAACCTACAAGGGTTACATGACAACAATTGGAAGAAAAAAGAGAAAAAAGTCTTTGTTACAATTGTGATAGCAAATGCGCTAAAGGTCATAAGTGTGCTGAGAAGAAATTATTTTACATAGAATATGAAGAGGAGGAAGAAAAGGATCAAGAAACATCAAAAGAAGAGGATATACGCCTGGACCCCACCCCAGAGAAAGAAGAAAGGAATCAGACCATATCTTGTAAAGCATTTGCAAGAATTACCACTCCTCAAACTCTCAAGATAGAAGGACATATCAAGAAGAAAAAGGTGCAAGAAGTGAAAGATCACATCGAGAGAGAAGAAATGAATCCAACCATGTCTTGTAATTCATTGGTCAAAACTACCACTCAAACTATCAAGATAGAAGGACATATCAAGAAGAAAAATGTTCAAGAAGTGAAAGATCACATTAAGCGTCAAGAAATGAATCTGACCATATCTTTTAAAGGATTGGAAGAAATTAACACTCCTAAAACTCTAGAGATAGGACATATCAAGAAGAAAAAGGATAGCACCAAGATATGGAAGGCTGAAAAGCCAGGAAATCTATTTGGAAATTTAGATGGTATGGGATTCTTGGCTGAAAGCAATTCTGAGAAAGCAGAAGAACATTCAGTTTCTACTCTTAAGCAACCGGTTTGGAGAAATGGAAGGCGGCCACTGCAGTTGGGAGAAAACCGTCGTGCTACTTACAGGCCATTTAACCAACTAGAGAATGGAAATGACTCAATACTTACTATTCTAGATGGGGAGTCAAAGCAGCTAATCCCTGTTGGAATTCGGTCAGAGCATGCTTATGCAAGAAGTCTTGCTCGGTTTGCTGCAAACCTTGGACCAATTACCTGGAAGATTGCAGCTCAGAAGATAAGGAGAGCTCTGCCCCCAGGTGTCTCATTTGGCCCTGGACGGGTCGGTGATTATGAGGCTCCTCCTCGTGCTTTATTGTCACATGAAAGAATATCTGTGGCATCAGTGTCCTCTTCCACTACCTCGCCAATTGTTCCAGGTGAAACCAAGATTAAATCAAATAACGCTGAAGATAATCCCAGACTAAGAGATGAAGGGCTTCCAAAGAACTCAATTTCTGAAGGCAGGACTGTTACATCAGCTACAGCGGCTTTATCAGCAAGACAGATGGTTTCAAATTCTGCAATATGTCAAGGGATAGATAATTGCCAATCTATTCGTAATCCTCAATCTGAAGTGATTGGGCATGGCACATTAAATTCTAGTGGTGATGGAAGAGCTAGTTTGCCTTCTCCGGAAGTAAAACAAGGCTCCATAAGGTCAGGTTTAACTGTTACCACATCCAGTGACCTAGCCCTTGCAGGTACAAAATTTGGTTCAGAAGTAACACAGTCCAGATTACTTGAAATGGTCTCAAGAAATAGCACACTCATGCATGGGGTCTCATTAAAGCAGGCTGATGGTTCAAGGTCCATTGCCAGTCTTCAGGTAATGAAATCTGAAAATATGACAAATGACATTGATGCACGTGGTGTTGCCAGAAAATCAAGTGATGCATCAAAATGCGGGTGTAGTTCTCCTGGTACAAATATTGCAGTCACCACAGTAAGCTCTTCTCTATGCAACTATCAAGCTAGATCGAGAGTTTTGCAGGGACATCAAGTCGCAAGTAGTCAAGAACATGCTAAGAAGGACTTAAATGGTTTAGCTAATTTACTGCATG
>APFE031263153.1:50634-67923 GCA_000404065.3 Pinus taeda | reverse complement strand
AGAAATTATTTTACATAGATTATGAAGACTAGGAAGAAAAGGATCAAGAAACATCAAAAGAAGAGGATATACAGTAGGACCCCACCCCAGAGAAAGAAGAAATGAATCAGACCATATCTTGTAAAGCATTGCAAGAATTACCACTCCTCAAACTCTCAAGATAGAAGGACATATCAAGAAGAAAAAGGTGCAAGAAGTTAAAGATCACATCGAGAAAGAAGAAATGAATCCAACCATATCTTGTAATTCATTGGTCGAAATTACCACTCCTCAAACTATCAAGATAGAAGGACATATCAAGAAAAGAAATGTTCAAGAAGTGAAAGATCACATCGAGCATCAAGAAATGAATCCGACCATATCTTGTAAAGGATTGGAAGAAATTACCACTCCTCAAACTCTAGAGATAGAAGGACATATCAAGAAGAAAAAGGTTCAAGCAGTGGAAGATCACATCGAGCATCAACAAAAAGTTCTCCAACTTTTAAAGGATAACGCTACTTTGGTGAAAAATCAAACGAAACAACGGGTAGATCAACATCATAGTGAAAAATGCTTTGATGTAGGTGATTGGGTATTTTTACTGCTACATCTCAGGCAAGCTATTTATGAGAAGGAAATGCTGGCAATACTATATGCACTTAAAAAATGGCGACATGACCGAATGGAAGACTCTTCAAGAATGAGGATGTGGAAGCATTGTTTTGTGCTATTGCTATTATCGAACCAGATTGGATAAACAAAGAAAGGGATGAATGGAAGAAGGACGAAGAAGTATGGCCACTTATTCAAAAGTTGCAAAAGATCCCAATTCAAACAATATTGCCAGAAATTGAAGAGGAAAGAAAAATCATATTGGAACCTGGAGCAGTCACAGAAACAAGAACCCGGTAGCTACGATATCGATCAATTTCAGAGTATCTCATCAAGTGGAAGAACTTACCTGCTGAAGATTCGACATGGGAGGACAAGAATTTTATACAGAATCATCAAGAACTACTCAAGCATTGAGGACAACGCTTTTTGAAGGAGAGGGGCATGTTAGGCCCCTATACTACTAGGTGTAAACCCCTTATTGTTATTAGTACAACCCACTTATTATATTGATGTACCCACATAGTGCCCATATTGTTACTATTGTGCCCCATAGAAGCCCACTATTGTTATTATTGTGCCCTTACATTATTATTGTTATGTTGGTTCTGATTATGTGATGACCCCTTAGACTCCTATATATAGAAAGGGGGTCTTTTCATTTGTATCATCCAAGAATTGTTCATTTGTGTAATGTAAAGGAGGTTTCCCTCTCGAAGAGGTTGAATTCTAAGGCGTTGATCTCTCTTTTCTATCTTTTTTGAGATGGTTTCATAACAACTTTTATAGTGATAAAAGTACATTTGTAAACTTTTTGTGACAGATATTACACTTTAATTTTGTGTACATTATATATTGTAAATTTGACTGGTTGAGCTTCAATATATGCATGATTATGCAAAGGTCAGTACAAGCATTGGATTGACACCATCTCCAATTATAACGCATTTCTCAAGAGTAATTGGAAATGAGTATCTTTATGTAGGGGGTGAAAGTTGCTTTCTATTTTGCATCAGGGAACTTATTGAAATATGATGAAGACTTGAGTATTTCAAAGCTTGATTTTGTTGCTTCTTTGACCTTGTAAGAATTGGTCCTTGCCATTCTTGTAAACTGAAATAGTGAATTTTAGCTTGTTTTTTGGTACAATATAGGGGCGATTTCAAACATTTTTATGAAGCATTGCATATAAAATTTTTTGGTGTCATATTGAAAGTGACTCATGCTTTGCAGAACTGGTAAGGGTGATACCTTGAAGTCATATTACTTGTACATTGTTAGTCCTCTAAAAAATATTGTTGTTGGAGCAAAGATATCACATATCTTTTCAAGGAACAAGAATATGTTCACCATAGGCACTCAACATGCTTTGGACCCACTAACAACAATTAAGGGGAACCCCAATAATTATGGAATGACATCCACACTACTTCAGCATGAGTAGAGGCCTAAAAAAAATTTCTCTTTCTGGTGAGGTGGACACCAAACCCTTTCATAACCATGCATAGGTGAGTTTATCTATAGTTTTGAAGACTTGAAGAATCTGTCATGGATATACACTATTTGGTACAGATTTAAGCGAAGGTCTGTGCCAAATTTTGCTTGGAATTTTTGAGTTTTTCCTTTCAGAATAATTATTTCAGGTCATGTGTTGTCTTTTGAGGCACAAAGCAGCGCAACACCTTGAATTAATTAGCAATGTAGTTTTTTGAAGTCAGATGTTGTAAATTTTATAAGGCATATGCTCTTAAAAATGGGTGTTTCCAAACATGGTTGGCCAGAGCTTCAATTTGGTTGAAAAGTTGTGAAACATTTTTGGGTTTAGGTAATGGTAAGATTATTAAGTGAGCTTCTGTATTTGATATGGGTGGGGTTTTTTTCAGGACCTTCATTTCATATTGTTTCAGCATTTGGATGAGGGCTTAGAACTTCCCATTTAGATTGAATTAATAATTTGAGAGTGTGTTGGCCTGCCTAAATTTGTCTTGGACATTAGTTAGCATCAGTGCTCGACCTTCAACTGATCCAATTGGTTTTCTTTTTTCTACAAGAAAAGGAGTTGGCACTATCGTGTGTGTAACACATTCATTTTTATCCAATAATAATTTTTTGTTGGGACTGATATTAACACCATAATTGATATTTTTGTTTTATTTCCATCTAATATTCAAAGTTGATTTAGTGTACTTTTGCATAGGTGTATGTAAGTGCCATAGAAAATTCTGAATAAGCATCTTTCTTTGAATCATACGAGGCCACACATTCCATGCATGACTTAACGACTACAGTAGTAAAGGTATTTTTCTATCTAGTTCAAGATCTTGTGATAATGTTTTTTACAGTTGGAAAAAGGAAATTTGTTAATGGATTGGGATCTACCTTTTCTTAGAGGCCATGAACAAGGGTATCTCTTCCATTAAAGTCATCCAAGGTTGCATCTTTCCTCCTCTATTGAGATATGCCATAACCATGGGCCATCAAGGTTGCTAAGACTTCTACCCACTTTTGGATGGGGTAGATAACTTTGTTGACCACATTAAATTAATCCAATAATTGCATCTTTCCTCGTTTGTTGGGACAAACCACAGCCATCGTCCATTAAGGTTGTTAATACTTCCACCCACTTTTGGATGAGGTAGATAACTTCGTTGGCCATATTAATTTAGTAACATGTCTTTGGGTGGTTTTGAACCAAGTTTTGTGCACTGAAAGTGCTTTGATTTAACCATTTGACCAAAAACTACCTAAGAGGATTTATAGAAGTTCACTTCGATTTGTTTTAATATAAAATTTAACTATTTATTTACTGGATAAATTGTGAGACTCTTGTGAAAATATCCTTGACAGATCCTCTGTGTAAAACCACCATCGATGAGAATATATAGTCAAGAAAAATATGGAGCAATGGAAAGGGGTGATGAAGAAATATACCTTCCCTTTCCTCATCTAGGATATCGTGAAAATATTTGAGATAGTGCAACTAGCTGCATTGTAATCTAAAGTTATTCTAGAATTTTTATCTTTCTAGGAATTTTGTGAATTGTTCTTTTTCAGCTACTTATTCCCATGTGGTACATTCATTGAATGAGAATTGTGTTCTATGATTTTCTTTATTGCAATCCCATTGGATCAAATTGTTAAAATGATTAAATTTCAAGCTAATAAATATGCTATTGTGATGAATGTTATTAATGGTTTGCAGATTTTTGTGATGTGGTTTTTGAGGTTCAAAATTCAGATATTCCACAGTCTTCATTTTATGTTGTCTACGTTTCAAGTCTAGAACAAGACTCATCATTAGGACTTATTGTTATCGTGTAATGTTAGATTAAAAAAATCATGTAATTATTAATTAATGCATTTAAGCATTGTTAAGCACCTGGCAGAGAAACCTGCAAAAATAGATAATGCAATTAGGCACTGTGGTTTTCTGATGTATGAGCATGAGAGTCTTGCATATAAATATGTTGCAGCATAGATAAATGATTGGAAAGAAGTGGTTGAGGAAAACAAGCCAAGGCCACTACTAAAGACACAATCAGCTAGGTGTATGGATTATGGAACCCCCTTTTGTCATCAATTTATAGTCCATACATAATTTATTTTCCCCAAATTATTTAATAAAATAGAAAGTGAAACAAAATGTAGTTATACAATTCAAAATTCATATGTTATATTCACTGTGTTAGTGTTTTCCTTTTTTTATAATGTAAAGATCCTTAATTACATTCATTGTTCTTGTATATTTGTTTTGCTAGATTATACACTTTTCTATATTCAGAACGTGTGAAATCTTTTCCTCCATGCAGGATAACAATAGATGTCCTCTTGGGAACAAAATACCTGAGTGGAATGAATTAGTGCACCAAGGGTGTTGGCGAGAAGCATTTCACCAGCTGCTGGAAACAAATAATTTTCCTGAATTCATTGGACGTGTATGCCATGCCCCTTGTGAAGGTGCATGTGTACTAGGAATAACTGAAAATCTAGTATCTATTTAAATTATTTAATGTGCCATCAATACAACTTTTGAAGAAGGTTAGATGGTTCCATGACCACTTGAGAAGAGGACAAGGTATGTGTCTTTCATTTATAATTATTAATTCCATTCTTACGATGCTTATCATTTTGAAAATAAATTGTCTATTATGTACGATGTGGTGAACTCGGTCTTGATATGGATTGGTCTTTGGGTGAAGGAATACAGTTTGCTATATTGGGAAATGGGCCAACTGGTTGGGTTGCTGCTGATCAACTTAATAAAGTTGGCGCATTGTCACTATTTATGAATGTGCTAATCGAATTGGAGGTTTTATGATGTATGGAGTTCCTAATATGGAAATAGGTAAACTTGATGTTTTCCAACGACATGTTGTTCTAATGGAAAAGGAAGGTGTTAATTTTGTTGTGAATGCAAATGTTGGAGTTGACTCTCTTTTCTCCATGGATAAAATTCACGCTGAAAAAGATGCTCTGCTTTGGGTATGTGGTGCAACAAAACCAAGGTACACTTCTATATTTGATTTCAATTCATATTTTTCCCATAGGAGTTGAGGTCTTTGTTGTATAGTGTAAATTATATCTATCTATCTTTCTATCTATCTATATATATATATATATATATATATATATATATTATATATATATATATATAATATATATTATATATATATATATATATATATATATATATATAGATGCAGGGATCTTCCTGTTTCTGCTCAATTAATGGGAATACATATTTATATGGAGTTCCTTCATTCAAATACCAAGAGTTTGTTGGACAATGGATTGTAAGATGGAAAGTTTATTTCTGCAAAAGGGAGAAGGGTGGTTATCATTGGAGGAGGATACAATAGAATTGATTGTATAGAAACAACCATAAGACATGGATGCAACAATGTTGTGAATTTGGAGCTCCTTCCAAAACCCTCTCAATTCTCGTGCTCCTCGGAATACTTGGCCTCAAGTTTGTCTTTGTTCATCTTCATATAAATAAAAGTTAGCTATCTATTATTTTCTAACATGTTGTACCCTACTACAATTCCATGGTTATGGGTCTTTTTTCACTTTTTTGGCTGTGTCCTAAGTTTTCCAAAGTAGATTATGGCCACCAGGAAGCTATTACCAAGTTCGGTAAAGATCCTAGGTCATATGAAGTGTTGACAAAAAGGTTTATAGCCGATGACAATGGAAATGTTAAAGGGCTTTAATTGATCAAGATAAAATGGGAAAACGATGAGAGTGGAAAGTTCTAATTGAAAGAGATGGAGGGCACAAAGGAGATTATAGAAGCATAACTTGTTTTCTTAGCAATGGGATTTATTGGACCAGAATAGGTAAGCTATCTTTTTCTAAGCAACAAAGTTGCTATTAAGGTGATATAAAACTTTAAATTTTGATTGATAAGCACAATCTATTGATTTTTTAATAAAATTAGTTTGTTTTTTCTCGCTTGAGAAAGCACAATCTAATGATTCAGGTCCAATATGAATTTAGTTGACAATAGTCATTTCTAGACTATGTTTTCTTCTTCAGAAAATTGAGTAATTCAGTGATGTTGCAGCCTTCCCAATCCATAACATTGAATACACATATTTTCAACATTTATATTCTATGTCTAAAATATATTGGACATACACCATAATTTTTGGAATTCCTCCATTTACCTCCTCACTCTAATTTCATTTGTTTATTTGTTTTGATAGATTATTGTAGATAATATTGATATCGAAAGGGATAAAAATTCAAATTTCAAAGCCAACTTTGGCAATTTTGCAATGAGTATTGATGGTGTTTTTGTTGCTGGTGACTATAAACATGGACAATCACTTGTTATCTGGGCCATTGCTGAAGGAAGACAAGCAGATGCTCAAATAGGTAAATTTGTGATGAAGGAAGACCAATTGATCACAACTTGTGAAGATAGAGTGGATGACAAGGATAAACACCCAATGTTCACTTTCAAAACATAAATGGCCTGGTGTTTACTTGTGTCTTTTGTCTACTTGGTGAGATCTTTTAACGAAAAATTTATGCATAGAATTCTCATTGTTATGAAATAAATTGTAGGAAGATTGTTTACAGATTCTATGTTTATTTAATAGCATTGGATTCTACATTACATTTTTATGAACTAATGTCTAACTTTTTCCCGGATAACATGATGGAGGTTTTTAATGGATAAGATGAGATGATCAAGAGTATAAAACAATTTCAATTTATAAATTCCTACCCATGTTTGTGTTCAAGAGGCTCTGGAGGACTAAGGCTCTGGTAAAGTGGGGGTGAATCTCTCATTTTTTTACAAAAGACAAAGCTTGTGTTTTGACCCAAGGATAGAGATATTAGCTATGCAGACAATATGGATCAAACTTCTCAGTTACCATTACAATTTTTGTTAGACAATGCATTTAAAGTAATAGGGTACTTTATAGGATCCTCCCTGAGGGTAGAAATAGGTTTGCACAAATCCATGTCAAAGCATAATTGCTTGAATATTAGTAAGGTAGACTTGCATGAAAGCCTAGCCAAAAATCTCTTTGGAAGTTAAAGAGAAAATGTTATTGTCAGATCATTACCTGTGTAGGGATTCCATCTATATGTGCACGATTCTATTCTTATGGACATATCAAAGATTATAAGCTCAAATTCACTACAAATTTGCAGGAAGGATTCAACCATAATTTAGTATCTAAGGGTTTGCATCAGTGTCCTCAAGATGGGGTCCATGAAAGCAGAGAGATCATTCCAAATAAAGAGAGTACTTTCTGGAGGCCTAAATGACTCATAACAAAGAACCTAAACACCTAGAATTGATATCAGACTCAGCAACATAAGCTCACGATGGAACCCAAATTTTTTTATTGGAGCTAATTATTCCTTCAATCAGGGTAAAATCCACATCTCTCTCCCTACAATTGGTTCTCTCTGGAAATTATGTTTAAAATTGATCATAAAGGAGTGGGGTTATTGTTTAAAGAGAACATTACTTCACTAGTGAGGAAAAACCCCCAAATTCAGATATGGGTATGGTGAAGCCAAAGATGGTCAAACTAATATCCAGGAGAAAAAGAGAACATACTAGAGAACCTTGATATTATTGAAAAAGAGGGATCCCTCCCTTTTGAGTAGAACAAATATTGCCTACCTTCTAGACAACCTACTATGGCTTTACTAGAAGAGGGAATGGAGGAGGTAAGGATAGAAGGATAGATGCTTACCCTGACTAGCGGTGGGAAGTATCGCCTCAAAATTGTTCAAAACCAAAAATCCATAAAGTATATCCAACAATGGAAGAAAAAGACATGAGATAAATCTCTTAGACTAGACCGAGTACTCCATTAAAAGTTAGATTCATGCTAATCATGTCCTAAAATATGGGCTCTAGATATCCCTACAAAATATTTAGCCTTCAAAATACTCTTCAATCTCCACAAACCTAGAATTAGAATTCATAGAGAATTGAAAATTTTATGAAGGATTGGGACTTTCTTTGAGTTGGACTCAAAAGGCATATGAGAGGGACTATTCACTGTCTAATTCAGCCTTTTTTGAATCAATATTAGAGTTGAGCTCTACTCTTGAGAAATGGGGCATTCTTATTACATAACCATGGAATTGATCATTGGGAAAGGCTACTATCCGAGTATATATGGACCCTATGAGGATAGAGTTGTTTATTGGTAAAGGCCACCATTCTAGGATCAATCCAAAAAATATATATATACTAAGTTAAGCCCTAAATTTTACAATTAACATAGATAATTTCTACAACATGAAAATATACCCTAGTTGATTACTTTCTGAACAAATGGAGGAGTCTAAATTGGTAGAATATGAAAACCATCGGGTTATCCCCCACTCGAGGAACCATATAATCTAGTGAAGAAAGAGTGGAAAATAGGCTAGATAAATTTTATGTTTCTCAATCATACTAACAAATCAAGTTAGGATCAAAACATGGGTGGAATTAGGAGCAATTTAGACCTTCATCTAGGCTTTCTTTAGTTAGAAAAGGGAAAAAAGCAAGCCTTCAAATGCTTTGAAATTTGCCTCTGGATTTTACAAGAAGGTTTAATGTCTATAGTCAAATATATCTGAAAGCAAGACAATTCCACTGCAAGAGAATCTGCAAGCATTCAAGAGCCCGGGTCTATAAAACGAGAATAAGAAAAGAAAAGTCCTAATAAAAATAAAGGTCAATGTGGCATATATTTCCAAAGAGGATTGCGCAAGCTACCTAGATGAAGAAACCAATGCTAAACTAAAATCCTTAAATCAAAGAAGTAGAAAATTCAAGTTAGAAAACTAAGTAGGTTGACTTTTTAATATGTTTTGGCACAAAGAGACAAGAATGGATTTTATTTTATAATTTTGTTAACCATGGTGGAATATCAACACCATATGGGAAAACTGGTAAGAAAAGAGGATCAATAGCTACCTCATTCCAAGATATTGTCAATTTATAAGTGGTCCATTTTGAGGTAATTTATAAAGAGGATGATAGAATAAATTTCAGAGAGATAGTTAAAGATGACTTCATATTTTCCCACCTTTGTAGGTGAGGTGGGAAATGAGGCACTAATGGATCCAATATCAAAGGAAAAATTACAAACAATTCCACATTGTTTCCAAAAGGATATGAACCCTCAACCACTTAGCAAGACAATATAATTCTTCTAGGGGTTCTATGACTTCCTTCAAGCAAACCAACTAATAATTTCTGAAAAATTAAAATACACAAGCAAGATTTGGGAGCTTTCAATTCAAGATTTCAGGCTTTAATCCAAAAAATTAGACAAGAATGAAACTTTTGATGATTTCAGATCCATATCACTATGTAATTGCATCTACATAATCATTGCAAAAATTATTGCATGTAGGGTCAAAAGCCACTAAACTGATTCCATGTCACTAGAACAATGAAAACAATGAATTATCTTTCCTCAATATCTTTGCAATTCTAGTTAATGGCTTAGCCTATTATTCCATCATGCCTACAAGATACCATGAGTAGGTATTTCTAGTGGCTCCTCTGCTATTTTTTACTGTATAGGTGGTATCAACAGAGCTATAATAGAGTCAAAAAGAACTATAATCTTGACAAATATACAAATAGGAATACCCCTAAACCTGACATATTTACACTTTGTTGATTATGTTTTGCTTTTGGGTGATATGACCAAGACTGATGCAATTAAACTAAAGGACCCTACCTTTGAAGAACCAAAATTTCCACCTTAACAACTACCACTGACTGAGGAAGTATAAGAATCAACACCATCTTTGATTTGAACCTAAATAGTCTTATTATCTCTAATTATTTACCTAATCACAATGACCAATAGATGTTCCTCATGGATTATTTCTCTCATTATATCTATTAGTAAAATATGCAAAATGTATCCCTACATTTGGATCTTGGGAAAAAAAACAGATGATTGTTATCATTTAAATTATCCATATCTCTTGGAGCCCAAAATCCATAATCTTTGGATAAGCTTTATCTATAGCCTCAAAAGAAACCATATTATAAGCTAAAGGACCATTATGTCCTCTTGAGTCTTGACAAAGTATGATGGAATGAAACTAGGTGAGGATGAGATCTAGGTTTACCATGTTAGAACCTAGGTTCATTAAGATGATGACCTTGGTTTGAATATATCCACCATACAAACTAGGACCACCCATACTTATCGTTGCCATCTCTCTTTCATCATTAAGGCTAACATACTGAGGAGTTGTAAGCTGTGGAAGGCCATGGTAGTCATTGTAATGCAATTTATTAGAATACATGGCATGTCCACAAGTGTTTATATTTAATCTCTTCATCCAATGTGTCCATTTCTTATTATGAGATTTACCATATCCAAAAATGGCATCATTCACATCATTTTGAAGAAGTCTCCAAAGGAAAACATAATTTTTTTCACATTTATAACTTCCCTCACATTTTGTGGTTCCTGAAGCTCGAGTACTTTCGTAACAACAATAGGCAAAGTCAAGCGGCAACAATGGTCCACTCTCTTTTCATATACTGATATTAGAATGAAGTTTTATTAGAGGAAATATTTGTTTGTTTATTTTGGTTAGAAAAGGGTTTTCTCTTGGTTTTATGTGACTTTTAATTTATCATATGTAGCATGTAGACAAATGGGAAAGAATAATATGTGACATGTATCTTGCAGAAATTGGTGCTAAATGAAAGGATGCTGATTTTAACCAAGCTATACTTCACTTTGGTAAAGATAGAGGAACATCTTAAAAATATACCTAATAATACACTATCTATAGAGTTTGAACATAGGTAGTATATGGATTTTTCTTTTGCAGATATGTTATTTTCTATACCCAATATATTATAGAAAGAAATATATATTGTAGAAATTATTTGAGGACCTCATTGAGGTTGATTTTTCTGATGTCATGCTTGATTAGTACCTTCTCATATGTCACGAAAACTTTAAATATGAATTAATATGTTCTCGAAACAAATCAGATTCAAATTGTATAGATATTAAAGATAATAATAAAAATGTCAACGACTTTTTTTTTTATTGTTACTTGACTCTATTGTGGGCAGGTTACAGGAAATGTGATTGGAAAAAGGATGGGGAGACAATCTAGAGCATGTATTGGATATGATTCATTTGTGGTTAGGGGTCCTTCAAGCACCTGAGCCATCAACTTTGGAAATGTTTCTAGTCGTTATTCCTATGGTTTTTAATCTTGTGATTCTTTCACCTCATGGTTATTTTGGGAAAGAATTTTTTTTAAGAATTCCAGACATGACATCGATGGACAGGTAATTTTTTTTTTTTTTAATTGCAATGTCCATTCCATGATATCCTCTCTTTATTGTTTGATTGTATTTTGAATGTTTCTTATGATTTTGATTTGTATTTTAATTATGAAATTGAAAATACTTGGTATCATGTCAATTTCAACAACATCCAAAGCTTGAAGATGAAATTAGTATTACACGATATTTATTGGAATCCTTATAGCTATTTTGTGTTAAAATGTTTTCATGACTATCAGAAAAGTTTACTTTCATGTCGTTATTTGAGCACATGTTGTTTATATACTTGACCTAGTTCATGCATTAGAAAATGAAATGTTGTTGTGAATAAAATGGCAAGGATTAAACATCACAGATCAGATTATTAGTTTTCACAAGTTATCTACAACTTGAACTTTTTAGCATGTAACTTACTTTGCATGATTGTGCCTAAGATTTCCATGGAGGTTGAATACTAAGTTACTAAGGTGTTATTTTACATGGTGAGATTTTATTTGCTTTGTTTACACAAGTCATTTGGCCACGTTATAGTGGCCACCATCGCCCAACTAAAGAAAACTTGTTAGTGTTTCTTGCTTGTATGGGAAAAAAGGGATTTGACATTACTGATGTTGAGGTATATGTCGTATAAAATATTTATAGTCTACTTTATTTTATATTCTACTATTCATTGTATTTCATGTCTTACACTCTGCATTATATCTTATTTTGTTTTCAGAAAATGAACTCAGTATTGATGCTAAGAAGCAGGAATTGAAGAAAGAGGTTGAGAGAAATAACACTAGAGTGACAACCAATCTAGTGATACTCTTAGATTCAATATCCCACATAATTTAAGACACACACATAGAGACTGATGGTTAAGTCTTCAAAGTTGTTGAATTCACCTGTAATGCCTTGGCAACACAATGATAATGTTTTGAAGTGATGAAACATCATTTCATGTGTAAAATGTAGTTCAACCAATATTAAGTTGGAAACTCATATTGTAATACTTTAACATTTCATATAATATAATTTATGTGGTTTAAATTATTTATAGATGCACTTAATATCGTTTAGTATTGTAGTTAACATATGAAACTCTGTTTTTCATATTAGATGAGCATGCACATTGTATGACATTTTTTAAATTTAGTTGCAAAATCATACTAATTAATTTATGTTGATTAATAATGAACACATAAAATCAATCTACAACTACTAAATTAGTAGTTTATATTGATTAATGATGAACACAAATAAAATGAATATATGACTAAATTAATCATTTATAATGATTATTAATGAAAGTAAATGAAATGAATACAAACTACTAAATTAGTCTTTTATATAATGAATATGGAACTACCAAACAAAGAGAAATGACTACTACAAATAATAAATTTGTGATTCCAAAGGATGATTAAATTTTGCATATATATGACTATTAGTAGCTAATTTATAGTCTCTTATAACACGACCAAAATTTAGTGATATTTCTTTGATCATTAATTGGTTTCAAACGATGACTAAAATTTGAATATATATGACTATTAGTAGCTAATTTAAATTATCTTATAATGCGACTAACATTTTGGTCATATTTCTTTGGTCATTAATTGGTTTTCTTAGGTGATCATATAGTAATATATTTTGTTGTATATTTGGTCATTAATTGTGGCAATTAATGACTAAATTAATGACCAAATTTATGACTAAATATACTACTAGATGATAAAATTGAGACAACCAATTAATGACTAAGCTAAAAATGACTAAAAG
The DNA here is from genome assembly GCA_000404065.3 of Pinus taeda. Taxonomy (NCBI): domain Eukaryota; kingdom Viridiplantae; phylum Streptophyta; class Pinopsida; order Pinales; family Pinaceae; genus Pinus; species Pinus taeda. The sequence continues at coordinate 54,761 of APFE031263153.1, read as the reverse complement.
TTGGTTGCGTTATAAGATATTTTAAATTAGCTATTACTGGTCACCGAATGAAAACTGGTCATTTATATGCAAATTTTAATCGGTTTTTTTGTAATTAATTAGCCATATTGTACTAGTGATTGGCTTCCCTGTATATGTTAGTAATAATATATGATGTAAGAGAGCCAAATATGTGACTGATCTTTTTTATCTAGCTAGATAATGAGGGAGGATCAAATTTGTGTGTCCGAATATTCCATCAATGAGAGAACTAGAATCACCATAGATATGAAGACTATGTAGCTTCTTCTAATGTGCAAACCAAAGTAATCCCCATAAAGAAATTGCTTCAGCTCTTATGTTAGTGCCCAGGCCTTCGTTCCAATGAAGATTAAACTATGTACTTCTATTTATCTTTAGAACTGCACCACATCCACATCTACCAAGTTGTGCTGCCCCATCGAAGAATCCATATGGGAGGTATAACTTTGGTGGAACTAATCAATGGGAAGAGTCAGTAGGGAAAATGGTCTTCCATGTGAGAGTAGATATCCATATTAATCCCTTGTTACATATCTAGCTGATGTTATACAACTTCCCCTTAGACAAATGGTGCTTGCACGCATTCCAAATTTCCCATATAATGAAGAGAGGCAACTCCTTGTATATTCCATTACCAGCATTCCAGCTCATGATGCATTGTTCAAAATTGTGAGATCCATTGTCTGATATGTGGAGAGAAAATGTAGCATGATTCCAAACCATTATGATGATTTGGCATAAGAAGAATATGTGATTTACAGATTCAGATGATGCCCTAGAGAATATATAACAATTGGGACCTGAGTAGACTCATTTTAGTAGGTTTTCCTATGTGAGTATCTTATTTCTCCACACGAGCCATGAGAAGAGAATGATTTTTTTGGGGATGTGGCACCTCCATATTTTTGAAAACCATGATTTCTTATGCAAATTGTAAATCTGTCTTATTAAAATTTTACATGTTTCTGCCATAATAAGAGGATTCTTGGATAGTCTCCCATCCCAATTAATGCAAGACTCCATTTTCATTGTAACACAAGCTCACTTGGCTAAGGTTCTTAATATATCCTTATCATTCCTCATCACTTAGAACATCCAGAACCAATTCTGTCACTTCTTTCCAAATAGGGCATCTCGCCTACCATTTCTTGATTGTCTAGATCAAAAGAAGATATCCTCCGCGTTGTAGTAGAGCCAATGTATGTCCTATAGTATTTGTATTGCATTTCATGCCCTTTATTTTATCAGCTCCAATAAGTATTTTCTATCCATTACCAAATTCCCATGTCATTTCCATGCAACACCAGTGAATGATTTTACCAAAATATCTCCAGGCCATAGATCCTTTTGTTCTATGTTGTCTGGTGTCTCTATATATAGTTTCTATGTCATCATCCTTCATATAATTTTCTAGAACAATGTCATGCAAAATCCCTTGTCTAGGCAAATCCCTCCAAAAATATTTAATCAACAAGGAAAAACCAAAAACTCTTTGTTCTAACAAACCCCAGCCTCCTAGTTCCTTCGAGATAATCAATGCACTCCTTCTGCACATATGATATTTCGATACAGTCATGGTCTCAGACCAGAGAAAACGCGATGTGATAGCTTTTATATTTGTGGCTATAGTGGATGTAATGATATAGAGATGTGCCCAATATATAGTGCTCTGCTGCAGGACTACATGTGTAAGTATGTATCTTCCACCCAATGGGAGGAATCTATATGACCATGAATTCAGTTTCTTCTTATATTTGTCGACCAACCATGACCAGTATATGGTTCCATAGAAATGAAGATTAAAATGTGTACTTTTGTTTATCGTTAGAACCATGCCACATCACATCTACCAAGTTGTGTAGCTCCATCGAAGAATCCATATGGGAGGCAAAACGTTGCTGGAACCAATCAATGGGAAGAGTCAGTAGGGAAATGGTCTTCTATGTGAGAGTAGTATCCATATTAATGCAAAGTGACATATATAGCTAATGTTATACAACTTTCCTTCAAACAAATGGTGATTGCGCGTGTTCCAAATTTCCCATATAATGAAGAGAGGAAACTCCTTTTATATTCCATTACCAACATTCCAGCTCATGATGCATTGTTCAAAATTGTGAGCTCCATTGTATGAGACGTGGAGAGAAAATGTAACATGATTCCAAACCATTCTGATAATGGGGCATAAGAAGAATATGTGATTTATAGATTCATATGATGCCCTATAGAATATGCAATAATCGCGACCTGAGTAGCCTCATTTTAGTAGGTTTTCCCATGTGAGTATCTTGTTTCTCCACACGATCCATGAGAAGAAAATGATTTTGTTGGGGATTTTCCACCTCCAAATTTTTTAAAACCACGATTGATTATGCAAATTGTAAATCTATCTTATTAAAATTTTACATGTTTTTGCCACAATAGGAGGATTCTTGTATAGTCTCCCATCCCAATTAATGTAGTCTCCGTTTGTGTTGTAACACAGGACCACTTGGCTAAGGTTCTTAATATATCGTTGTCATTCCTCGGCACTTAGACCGTCCAGACCTAATCATGTCACTTCTTTCCAAACAAGGTATCTCGCCTACCATTTCTTGATTGTCGAAATCAAAGCAAGATATCCTATGCAATGTAGTAGAGCCAATGTATGTCCTCTAATATTTGTATTACATTTTATGCCCTTTATTTGATCAGCTTCAATAATTATTTTATGTGCATCACCAAATTCCCATGCCATTCCCATGCACCACCAGTGAATTATTTTACCAAAATATCTCCAGATCATAGGTATTTTTCTTCTTTGTTGTCTGGTGTCTATATATATAGTTTCTATTTCATCATCCTTCATATACTTGTCTAGAATGATGTCATGAAAAATCCCTCAGCCATGCAAATCCTTCCAGAAATATTTAAGTAGCAAGGAAAAACCAAAAACTCTTTGTTCTAACAAACCCTAACCTCCTAGTTCCTTCAGGATAGTCAATGCACTCCATCCGTACATATGATATGTTGATAAATTCCTAGTCTCAGACCAGAGAAAACATGATGTGATAGCTTTTATATTTGTGGCTATAGTGGATGGAATGATATAGAGATGCATCCAATATATATTGATATGCTATAGGACTGCCTGTGTAAGTATGTATCTTCCACCCAATGAGAGGAATATGTCTGACCATGAATTTAGTTTCTTCTTATATTTGTCAACCAACCATTGCCAGTATCTGATCCCGTAGCAATTGGGCTTGAGTTTGAAGCCTAGATAGGTAAATCTCACTTCTAGAGGTACATTCTACACTCCAAAAAATTCATCTATGAAGGATATATCCATCCTGATACCAGCAAAGTAGTAGAGAGAAATTTTTCTACCATTTGTGAGGAGCCCAGATGCCACACCATATTTGAGAAAGATATAATGTAGAGCAGACCATTGGGATCTATAAATGATGCCAAAGGTTAAGATGTCATCTACAAAAAACAAATTAGAGATGTTTACCTGTCTAGTAATATGAAGTCCCTGAAAGAGTCCACGAGATAGTGCATCTCTAATTCTTAGACTAAGACCATCCATAAAAAGAATGAAAATTAAAAGGGATAGAGAACAACCTATTGAGTCCTCTTCCAACCCGAAAAAAGGAACTAGGAGTACCATTGATCAGTACAACAATGAAAACAAAAGTGATGCAAGCCATGATCGATTCCACATTATGGGCATGTGATCCGATATTATGGAGAATGAGTCGGATATATGACCAATCCACATAGTCATAGGCCTTATCGAGGTTGATTTTCATCACCACAACATCCTTCTTCTTGATATGTATAGTGTGGATAAATTCTTGTGTCATAGCAATTGCTTCGTGCATCTAATAATCGTTTAAAAACCCAAATTTTTCTCTAGAGATGTTAGGTCCCTGTACTACTAATTATTCCCCCATTACTATTTTCATTGCAACCCCTCTTATTATTGTTGTGCTCCTATTGTCCCCATATTGTTATTATTGTGCCCCATAGAAGCCCATTATTGTTATTGTTGTGCCCCTATTGTCCCCATATTGTTATTATTGTGCCCCATAGAAGCCCATTATTGTTATTGTTGTGCCCTT
>APFE031263153.1:4997-49942 GCA_000404065.3 Pinus taeda | reverse complement strand
CTTAGACTCCTATATATAGAAAGGAGGTTTTTTCATTTGTATCATCAAATAATTGTTCATTTGTGTAATGTAAAGGAGGTTTTCCCCTCAAAGAGGCTGATTTCTAAGGCATTGATATTTCTTTTTTATCTTTTTGTGAGTTGGTTTCATAACATAAAATTTGGTATCAGAGGTTTGGATTCTAGGGTTTCACTGCTCTAAACAGGTCATTGTGGAATTTGCTCTATAACATTTTTTCTGTGACATTTCAGAAGCTACAGAAAAACACATTTGATCCAAAATCGTTCTGAATCTCGGATCTGAATTTCAGATCTTGTATCGCTATATTTTCAAATATATAATATGAGGAAGTTAGGGTTTTTACAGAGTCCCAAATTAAATTCCAAATAGTTGACCTTGGGAAAATTGTCATAACTTTCTCTCTGATCATCCGATTGAATTTCGTAAGAAGTTACAGAAAGAGGATGGACTGTAGTTTTCTATGTATATTTTTGAGATCTGAAGGTCAAAACAGTGACACGTGGCATGTAGTACAATTTTTCTCTACTGAAAACTTATATAATCAAGCCATCTTGGGAGATTGGTCATAACTCTTTCTTGAAGAATCCAATTTTTATCAGACTAGTGGCATTGGAAAGAGAACTCAAAGGTCTACCGCAGGAAGCAATTTCAGACCTTGGAGAACTGCAATTATAGAGATACAATGGATTCAATATCAAGCTTCTACAAAGCGAAAAAAGGTGTGTATTCTTTTTAAAATTTTGCACAAGTTTGGGTTGAAAAATTAGTTTGAAGTTCAAAGGGAATAGTGAAGCATAATTATCATTAATTGATGCCCCGAAGAAAGAAAATGGAAACACCTAGTAAGAAACCTAAAAGTTCTAGTATGAATCTTGAAGAAGAGGAAGAAATGCAACATGATATATAAAAATTATGAGACCAAGTGTAACAAATTTCACTCTCACAAAAGGTAACAAAAGCTAAGATTGATGGTTGAAATAAATGCGTGGAAGCTAAGATGAATGGAGAGGAAGCTAATATGAATGGCGTGCAAGTTAATATGAATGGCATGGAAGTTGAGATGGGTGGCATGGAAGCTAAGATGAATGGCATGGACACTAAGATGGATGGTATAGAAGAAAAACTGAAAGGTGACAGGGAAGACTTGAAGATAGATTTGACTAAGTTGCTACAAGAAATGCTTGCTAATGGTGAAAGGGTAGTAAAGGAAACTCATGATGAGAAAAAAAGAAATATTAATCATGATTTCATTGACTCTACCATTGGATTGAAGACCCACTATGTTCCAAAGATTGATATGAGGAAGTTTAATGGCAAGGATCCCGTAACATGGATACGACAGATGGAGCAACATTTCGATCTCCATAATGTGAAAAACACACAAAAGGTACGCATTTCAACTTTATATTTGGAACCAAATCAGTTTGTATGGTATCGATGGCTTTGCTCTCATAAACAAATTGTCACTTGGGAAATTTTTACGGAAGAAATGATAGCACATCATGAGGATACAAAATGTAACACTTTTTTTATCCAATTGATAAACCTCAAACAAAAGGGTTCAATGATGAAGTACATTGAGGACTTATAAAAATTGAATATAAGGGTAAAAAATATTCCATAGGAGCATAGGATTGATGTGTTCATGGGGAATTTAAAGGATAACATCCAACATGAGGTTCACCTTTTGGAACTTGATTCATTGGAGAAGGCATTCAAGTTGGCAAGAAAAATGGAAAGCGAAATTATGACAACAAGTAAGCCTACCACTCACAACTATAAGGATGTAAGTGTTGTTTCCCCTAGCTTTCCACAACCTACAAGGTTGACACCTTAACAATTGGAAGAAAAAAGAGCAAAATGGATTTGTTACAGTTGCGATAGAAAATACACTAAAGGTCATAAGTGTGCTGAGAAGAAATTATTTTACATCGATTGTGAAGAGGAGGAACGATGTAAACTTTGAAACGGGAACTATAAACTCAAAACGGGAACTCTGGCAAAAAAACCCCAAAAAAACATCAAAAACAGTGCTAAAAATGAAAAGTGTATACGAGAACGATGATTTTATTTTTTAAAGGTCAATTTTGAACATGTTTTAAAAATGGCAATGACTACGAAATTTACTGCAAAATTTCTGTGCAAAATATAGCTTCAAAACGAAAAAGTGATGATACTGGAACAATAATTTTTTTTTTAGGGTCAATTTTCAAACTTTTAAAAAAATGCTAGTAAAACCAAATTTTTATGTGCCAAACAAAGTTGTTTATGAGGAAAAAAACACATTAATGTTTTTGGTAGAATATCATTTTTCTTTCCTAAGTATAAATTCAACATGTTCTCAACCATAACATAACAATCAACGGTGCTATGTTTCAATCCCGCCATCTACTTCATGAGTAACATATTTCAATCTCTTCATGTCAAACACCATCCATTGAATTAATGGTCGGATCAATAATCCAAATCTATTGCACGTGACAAGCTCCTACAATCTCTTATATAGAATCTACTTTATATATCAATGTTGTGTCATGAGCTTTCAATTTGGCTATTCATTTCATGTTTACTGGTCTCTAAGTGAATTTACAAATTATTAACAAGTGATATAGAGGTAATTACATACTATAATTGGCTCAATTAAACTAGTCAACAGTTAATACTAATATGTACACTAGTTTAAAATCAATTTAACAATTAAAAATTCTTACATTGATAAAAATAGTTTTTTATGTCTGCAAAAATTCAATTCAACAAATATACTATTTGTAGAAAATAAATCCATTACTAGGACTACAATGTCGCTATATAAATTTACTACAACTACTTTTTATGAAATAATTGCAAGGGCTATTGAAAGAAACAAGGCATAACCACTGGGAAGAAAATAAGGGACATCTAATAAAATACTGTATGAATATGTTTTATAAAATACAATATAGTGATAAAAATAGAGTATAGCTATTTTACAAAAAAAATTAAATAATTTACAAATATAAAAAATGAAATATTTCCTAAGCTAGAAAATAACAATTTGAATTCATTGAAATATATATGGATAGAAAGAAAACATATTTATATATTTACACAGAAAAATAACTAAAAATTAGCATTACCACTTCTTTAGAGTCGCCATTGTTCTAGAGTAGAATTGGTAATCACAAGTATACACACACTAACCAGCAAGATTGGAAGCAATTACTCTTTGAATTTTAGGAAATAATGATTAAACACCAAAACAATAAAATCCCTTAAACTTGGTTCTCTTAATTTTTTTTACAAAAACTACTTAACTATAATAACTTCCTACTAAATTCTAGTGTTTTTTCCCTTAGTGTCTAGGAATACGACCATTTTTAAATGTTTATACTTAGTACCAACTAAACAAAACTAATTACAACTTATTTCCTAGTATGAAGGAAGGCAGCCACTTCTTAGTGAAAAAACATATAAGTATTTATACTTAGTATGAAGTACAACAAACTAGTTAACTAACTATTGCATCATGTGCTTATTTTAGCCTATAATTAAGCCAAATGGCATGAGTGGAATGACATTAAATTAACTAACTATTGCATCATGTGCTTATTTTAGCATATAATGAAGTCAAATGGCATGAATGGAATGGCATTAGTGGTCTAAAATAGTGGAATAAAAATCTTACGCTAACCTACAATTACAAAATTTTGAAATTACTATCAAACAAATTCAGATTTAAAAATATATAGTAATAGCTTAATCTTTTATAAATTCTTCAACTACAGAAAACTATGTTTTATACAGATGTTAAAGTTTTAAATGGCTTATGGCTTATGCTACAAAACAATTCTTCAATGTAAACCTTCTCTAGCTCATGATTCCTCACTGAAAATTTTGCACTTATTCTTCTAATAAAAAACATAATAATCCAATCACGGATAATGAGGATAGAATGGAAACAAAATGGAGAAAAACAGATAAGTAGCTTTAGGCTATTGGTGAAGCTTAAAAATCTAGAAAATTGCAGACATTTTGAAAACTAATTAGGGGTTTTTAAATGTGTAACAGCTGGTCTAAGATCCATGGATAATTTCCTCGAGAAGTTTTTTCCACATGTCTACCGAAAAAAGTAGCATCACCTGCGTGAAACAGAATCGCCCCACCACCGCCCTGCCACCACCATTACTTACATGACAAATAATTTTATGCTCTATAGAGAACTAGAAAAAAGCTCTTGAAAAGAAAAGATGAATTCAAATATGAACCTGATTGTGAAAAGTTCAAAAAGTGCATCTACATTACTACACAAGTTAAAAAGAATCTAAACTGATTATTCTTCACTTGAAAAATCCAAAACAATTCTCATTCTAAATATAACAAATAATTTTTTATTTCAATTTTCATTTTCATGGCAAATAATTTTATGCTCTTCTATAAAGAGCCAAAGAAGATCTTGAATAGCAATGATGAATTCAAATTTTAACCTAAGAAGATCTTGAAGAGCAATGATGAATTCAAATTTGAACCTGATTGTCACCAGTCCAGAAAGTGCGTCTACATTACAACATATGAAATTATTTTGTCAACGTGCTTTTCACGCGAATAAATGAAAAGACAGCATAGCAGGCCCTCACCTCAAAACAAAATCGTTGTAATATTACCACGCTCCCTCCATTACCCACAATAAAAAGTTCTTGGATCATACAGTCTCGATCTGTGGTGCGCAAAATAAACTAATATTTCCCTTCAAGTTGAATGACAAGGAGAAAGAGGCCAGCCACAGAGACAGTCATTGTGAGTGTATGTAGAAGCAGGGAATGCATTGAACGGCTTGATCTATGGAATCGTGCCACACAGATGGTTGAAGCTCACATTCAACTGCACCAGATTCCTCATTAGGGCCATCTTTTGCAGAATGGGTCCCTCGAGTTCATTATGTGACAGATCAAGGAATTCTAGAATTAGCATATCATCGAACGAGTCATGTATTTTACCACTAAGCTTATTGTTTGAAATGAAAACATAATTAAGGTTTGAAGTCCCTTTGAAAAAACTGGGTAATTGGCCTGTGAAATTATTGAATGATAATTGCAACGAGTGGAGTTTTGGCAGGTTGCCTAACCAATCAGGGATCTCACCAGACAGGTTGTTTTGTACCAGATCTAGGGTTTCAAGTTGGGAGGAATTCAGAATAAGTGGGATGTTCCCAGTGAGTTGGTTTTGGGCCAAATTAATGGTCAAAGGAGATGGTAACTTCATTAAGGACTCTGGGATAGATCCTGTCAATAAATTCTGGTCCAAATACAATTCATAAAAATTATCGCTCAACAAACCCAGTGAATCTAGAATGCTTCTGCTCAAACGATTGTTACTTGCCAACATCTCTGCAAGCAATGACACATTTCCTAGCGAGGAAGGAATCTTACCATATACAAAATTATTCGAAATATGCAGCGTCGTTAGCTGCTTTAGATCTTCCATGGAGTCCAGAATGGGACCCGAGAGCTTGTTTTCGTTCAGTGTCAAGATTGATAGCTAAGTCAGATTTCCAATGCTTGAAGGAATGGAGTCAGAGAGCTTATTCAAATCCAAGTTCAAAGAAGTTAAATTCTGCAAATTTCCAATGGATTATGGAATAGGGCCAGTGAGTAGGTTTGTGGAGAGAGACAAAGTGTGTAGCCTGAGCAGTCGCCCGATGTCAGAAGGAATAGAACCACTGATTTTGTTGTTGTTCATGGAAACAACTTTCAAGGATGAAATATTAGAAATAGAAGATGGAATTGCACCACTTATATTTTTCCACCTGTCAAGAATAAGGGTTTCCAGATATGAAAGATTCCCTATGGATTCTAATATGATTCCATTCAAGTAGGCAGTATTGTTTCCTGAGTCCAATGGATCCCCATAAAGAATAAGGCTGACTACTCGACTGTTGTCACTATCACACGTCACACCATTCCACTTGCAGCAATCATTTCCCATCCATGAATTGAAAGCTCCGCTCGGATCCTTCACGTAGTGGGCTTTGAAATCTATTAATGAAACACGGTATTGTTCTCCACATTCTGTTGCCTTCTTTTTTCCATGGAACAAGTTTAACGACATTAGAAGTAACGCAGCAATGAATTCTAAGATTTCTACCCCGCATTTCTCCATTGCACAAGCAAAGAAATTACAGAGAGTAATCAGAAACTTAACTTTTGTACAATGGGCTTGAAATTTATGAAACCCACATTGCAGGAGAATCAAGTAGGTATTTAAAGTCATAAATGGTCTTTCTATTTTTAGGGTTTCATCTTATCTATCAAGCATTGTTTGGGGCGATTCGTAGCTGATGGGATGATTCTCAAAATCGCCCCACCACCTGGCGATTCTGAGAATCGCCCCACCACCCGACGATTCTGAGAATCGCCCCATCTGCTACGAATCACCCCAAACAATGCTTGATACCTCGCGTATCCTTCACAGATCGCATTTAAAATGGTGATAACTCGGATATAGAATGAAACTTCACGTATCTAGTGATAATTGTCGTTATATATATGTCGTTATACGAGGGGAAATCCTTGATCCCTTCAATGAGTTGGACGTTGAATTTTTTGGTTATCTATTGGTAGATCTTCAATAATTCTATGCTAGATTTATTCTTCGTGATCTAAATGTGTGGTATTGATTGCCTCCGGGAAAGCTTCTCGAGAGTGACTGTAAATCCTGGCCTTAGATCCACCACATACAACATGTGTGTGATGACAATTCCTTTTTTATTTTTGTTGAATAAATACGACTCTGCCAAGCATTGGGTTTGTTTCCTATGGGTGATATACTAGAATTCTTTTCTAGTGAGTAGTTTACATACACCTCGGCAGTGTATATGTTATTATCATTAAATAAAGAAAGTTTTCATACACATTCTGTATATTTCCTATGCCAACAACAATTTTTTTTTCGGAAAGCCAGCGCGATACTATCATACATGCACTCTACACAGTTATCATTATACCTTTGCAATGTTTATGTACTTACATTTTGTTTGTGTATGCATCGAGAAGAAAACTGGAAACTTGGTTAGCTGCCATATGCTTGTTGAGCAGTTCCTATTTTGTGCAATCTTTTTGTGGGTGTGGTTTGGCTGGACCTTTGTTTGCTGCTGTTTGGAAAAGTTAACTTACATCTCCCTATTAATTTAAAAATTGCATCGTTAGCCTTAGATGAATTTATTCTTGATTTCTTCATATTTTCTTTTAGAGAGACGCATACCATTGAAGTATCTATTTTGCACAGCCTGACAAATTGATAGACCTTATTTTTTGGGTTATTTATTTATTTTATTCTGTTACAACCTCTGTCATAAAGTTGTACTGCATTTGGTTATTTTTCTAATGCATTTACCATTCCTTGAGTATTAATAAAAGTAATGTGAATTCAGAATTGCACACTTGCATAACTCAATTTTCTATTCTATTCGTCTAGTGATTGTTGATTGCCTATACTGTGGTCCTTGGCAGTCAGAGTTGTGACACGATAATTTTCCTTACAACTCCCCTTTTGCCCAGACTAGAATCCAGATCTTGATTATAGCAATGCTAATATTTCACATCTTGCAATGTTATCGCTTGTGAGGGACTTATCTCCGTTCTTGATTTTATTAGTACCTTTCACAATTTATATGGTTAAAGTCACTTTGGCCAAGAGCTGCCTACATCGTGCGAAGTTTGAATATGTTTTGGGGAAGAGATTCAAGGGTAAGCCCTCGATTGCATGTGATTTCTCATGGAATTGTTGTGTAGATGATTTTAAACAAGCTGATGTATTTATTTCTAAAAGAGGAATGTACTTAGTGAGAGTATAGTACTACAACAATTCTGCGTAACTAGGAAAGGATATTTATGTTAATTGGGAGTAATGTTTTATCATGGTAGATTGTCCATCATTGGACATATAGTTGGCAAGGGGTTTGTGAAATGATTAGTAGTTGAAATTATTGTTGTAGATCCACTGGGTCGACAGTAATATCTGTTGAATAATATATTGAACTCATCATTTTGAAAGGCTAAAAGAAAAATCACCAACATTTAAAATATCTAGTCAAATATTTAGTTAATTTAAATAAAAATGAAAAACAAGATTAAATTAGATGAGATTTTTAAATAAAAATTAAATAAGAATTAAATTAAATAAGATATTTTTGAATAAAAATTAAAAATTGAGTTTAATTATATTAAAAATGTTATCTTTGGTACTAAATTTATTTTTATTTTTTTCTTTTAAACAAATATATTAACAAATCAAAACTGAAAGCATCATAGTCTATATAGACTAACAACTACATTAAATAAGGTTTGTCAAAATCTTACCCGGTGGTGTCCTCTTTGATGCAAAGATCTTGCTACCATTTTTAACTAGTGATCATAATGGGTAAGTCTTGGTTTTCACAATTTATCTTCACCAATTTCTAGTTTCATTTATGAAGTTATTAATCACTAAAGTATGGATAAATGCAACAATAAGAGGAGAGGATATTAACAACCTTTCAATTTTTTTTATAAAAACATCCCAAAAGATAATATCAATAAATGGAATTACACACACACACACACACATATATATATAGATATATAAAAGATTGTGATAATGAAATATTTAGTTAATTTAAATAAAAATGAAAAACAAGATTAATTAGATGAGATTTTTAAATAAAAATTAAGATTTGAATTAAAATTAAATAAGATGTTTCTGAATAAAAATTAAAAATTGAGTTTAATTGTATTAAAAATGTTATCTTTGGTACTAGATTTATTTTTATTTTTTTCTTTTAAAACAAATATATTAACAAATCAAAACTGAAAGCATCATAGTCTATATAGACTAACAACTACATTAAATAAGGTTTGTCAAAATCTTACCCGTGGTGTCCTCTTTGATGCAAAGATCTTGCTACCATTTTTAACTAGTGATCATAATGGGTAAGTCTTGGTTTTCACAATTTATCTTCACCAATTTCTAGTTTCATTTATGAAGTTATTAATCACTAAAGTATGGATAAATGCAACAATAAGAGGAGAGGATATTAACAACCTTTCAATTTTTTTTATAAAAACATCCCAAAAGATAATATCAATAAATGGAATTACACACACACACACACACATATATATATAGATATATAAAAGATTGTGATAATGAAATATTTAGTTAATTTAAATAAAAATGAAAAACAAGATTAATTAGATGAGATTTTTAAATAAAAATTAAGATTTGAATTAAAATTAAATAAGATGTTTCTGAATAAAAATTAAAAATTGAGTTTAATTGTATTAAAAATGTTATCTTTGGTACTAGATTTATTTTTATTTTTTTCTTTTAAAACAAATATATTAACAAATCAAAACTAAAAGCATCATAGTCTATATAGACTAACAACTACATTAAATAAGGTTTGTCAAAATCTTACCTGGTGGTGTCCTCTTTGATGCAAAGATCTTGCTACAATTTTTTAACTAGTGATCATAATGGGTAAGTCTTGGTTTTCACAATTTATCTTCACCAATTTCTAGTTTCATTTATGAATTTATTAATCACTAAAGTATGGATAAATGCAACAATAAGAGGAGAGGATATTAACAACCTTTCAAAAAACTTTATAAAAACATCCCAAAAGATAATATCAATAAATGGAATTACATATTAAATTGTATTGTTTGAATGACTGGTGCTCTAAATCCCTGTATAAGGGATATGTGTAGGTATTATGACCGTTTATGTCTCTGTCTGAAACATATTTTGTCTAGCTTTTAGCTATATATGATATGATTTCACTCCAAGAGATGGAACTTTTGGGTGGAAAAAATGATTTCTCAATTGAGCCCTTTTTAAGTGCTCGATTGAGCTGTTTGAGCACTTAACAATGTAACCCAATGTTATTTAGGAGCTAGATTTAGCCATGTCTTTGCGGCAATCAAATGAAGAAGATTGGGTTTTGGATTTATTTTCTGGCTTAGGTAAGTTTTATTATATGGAATCGAATTTCAATATGTTATTTATTAATTTATATGTCATTGTACTAATTTACTTCATTATTTCTTTTGTGCTTGATAATTAGGTACAACACTAGCATGTTGCCTTCAAAAAGGAAGACATTGCATTGCAATTGAAAAAAGATCCAATACAGTGAAATTTCATTCAACAAAGAATTAATGCTCTTCAATTTCTTCCAGATGCAATGCAAGAAATTGGGTTGAAGAAACGGGACTTTAGTGAATCACGTGTGGCAAAAAAGGCAAAGGAACCCCAACCACCATTACATGTAATGTTTGGAAAGACATACATTGAGAGATTCGCAGACATCAAAGATCCATTAGAAGAGGAAAATGAGCAAAATGAAGCAGAAAATATTGTGGAAGAAGACAATGATGAAAACTCTAGAGGATGAAGGAAGTTTGGGATTACATGACATTGTTGATTAAATTTAAGTTATGCTTGGAAATCAAGCTTTGCAATGTTTTGACTTTGACATTTTATGAAAAGAATAAACACTCAATTAAGGTTGTTATACGTTCAATATTGTAAAATGTGATTTTCACATTAATTTTTTAGTTAATCATTATTTTTTGAAAAAAAAATATTATTATTATTATTTTGACATGAAATTCATAAAAAAACTATTATTTAACCATTTTTAGTTGAAATTTTCGTATAAAAATTGTGATTTTGACATGTCAATTCTAGCAAAAAATTATCAAAATGTGTAGTTTTTTAGTTATATTTATGTTAAAAATGGTTATGTTTGTCCATTGTTAAAAAAATATTGTTTTTTAGAAACAATTATTTCATGTGGATTGAAAATTAATTAAGAATGTATAAATATGTAGAATATCGAAAATTCAAAATATCGACTTTCTAATTAAAAATGCGAAACAATAAAAACCTCACTACAAAAAAATTAAAATTAAAATAAAAAACAAGAAAATATGAAGAAAACGACCACTTCAAAAATTATTAAATTTACAAAATAATTATTTACATTTCACACATTAGAAAATTTTAAGTCAAAAAATAGGTCTTTTAAAAAAGGGGTATGATGCTGAATACCCACTTTTTAAAATCAGCATGAAAATCACTACCATTCTAAATTGTAATGTACATAAAAAAAAATTAAAGTGCCAAAAACTATGCTCTAAAAAAACATGTGTGTTCTGCATCACCCCTTTTCAAAATCAGGTCACTTTTTTGCTATTTCTACGAAATGGGTAACAATATCAGTTCCCGTTTCAAAGTTTACATTGTTGAGGAACAAAAGGAAAAAAAACGTCAAAATAAGAGGATATACACCAGTAACAAACCCTAGAGAAAGAAGAAATGAAGTCGACCATATCTTGTAATGCATTGGTCGGAATTACCACTCCTCAAACTATCAAGATAGAAGGACATATCAAGAAGAAGAAGGTAATAGTGTTGATTGATTTGGCAGTACCCATAATTTTATTCATTGTAAGATATTCAAGGAATTGAATTTCTTCCTATATCCAGCACTAGAGTGTCAAGTGATGGTTGCAAGTGGAGGAACCATAAATTTCTCTAGAACGTGCCATAATATCAAGCTATCCATGGGAGAATATGTATTGAATAGCCCAATGCTTTCCATTCTAATGGGTGGTACTGATATTGTACTAGGATTCCAATGGCTACAATCCTTGGGTACAATAGCTTTTAATTTTCAAGAACTTTTCATGAAATTTTCTTCAGAAGGAAAAGAAGTTGAATTAACAGGTATTGTAGGGAAACCAGGAAAGATAATCAGCTCTAATGGAATGACAAAGCTTCTAAAGAAAGAACAACAAGGTGTAATTGCACAATTATGTTCGCTAGAGGTTCCCACATCGAAATCATCTATTTCTCTAGATCTCCAAAAAGTTTTGGACAATCATTCCAAGGTATTTGAGATTCTCAAAGGTCTCCCACCAATTTGTGATCATGATCATGCTATTCATTTGATTCCAGGAAGTGTTCCTCTAAACATCAGGCCTTACAGATATCCCTATGCCCAAAACATTGAAATTGAACTTATGGTTGCAGACATGCTAGGAACTAGTATAATTCAACCTAGTCAAAGTTATTTCTCTGCGCCAGTAGTATTGGTGCATAAGAAGGATGGATCATGGCTCATGTGTCTGAATTATAGGCAGCTCAACAAGCTCACTATTAAAGATAAATTTCCCATTCCTGTCATTGATGAACTATTGGATGAATTGCATGGATCAATTTACTTCACCATGTTGGATCTTCGTTTAGGATATCATCAAATTAAAATAAAGACTGAAGACATTCTGAAAACAACATTTAGAACTCATGAGGGTCATTATGAATTTTTGGTCATGCCTTTTGGCCTTACCAATGCACCTTCTACATTGCAAGGTTTGATGAATTCCATTTTCAAACCCTTCCTTAGAAAATTTGTGTTAGTATTTTTTTATGATATACTAATCTATAGAAAGCCTTGGAAGGATCATGTTCAACATGTTGACAAGGTGCTCAAACTATTGGAGGAGAAACAATTATATGCAAAAAGCTCCAATTATTTCTTTGGAGTGCAAGAGGTGGAATATCTAGATCATATTGTACCTCATGAAGGTGTTAAGGTAGACCTTAGAAAAATTAAAGCCATTAAGGAATGGAAAATCCCCACATCCACAAATCATCTGCAAGGATTTATCGGGTTGACAGGGTATTATCTCAAGATTGTAAGAATTATGGGAGAATAGCAGCACCTCTAGCAACATTATTGAAGAAAGATGCATTTTTATGGACTCCACAAGAAACAAAGGCCTTTGAACATCTTAAAGACGCAATGTGCAAAGCACCGGTCTTAGCTACGTCGAACTTCACAAAAACCTTTATTGTGGAATGTGATGCCTTAGAAAATGAAATTGGTGCTATTTTAATGCAAGAAGAAATAACCATTTATTTCTAAAGTCATCCAATCAAAGGAAAGTATTTACACAAAGCTAATTATGAGAAGGAAATGTTGGACATACTACATGCACTTAAGAAATGGCAACCCTGCCTAATGGGAAGACACTTCAAGGTAAAAACAGATCATGATAGTCTTAAATACTTTTTAGAGAAAATATTATCTTCAGAAGAGCAACAAAAATGAGTCACAAAGATGTTGGGTTATGACTTTGAAATCATATACAAAAAAGAGAAGCAAAATGTTGTGGTAGATGCACTCTCAAGAACGAATGAGGATGTGGAAGCATTTCTTTGTGCCATTTCTATTATGCAACTAGATTGGATAAACGAAGCAACAACTGAATGGAAGAATGACAAAGAAGTGTGGGCACTCATTCAAAAGTTACAACAAGATCCTAGTACATAAGATACATTTAGCTAAAAAAATGATTCATTATGGTACAAAGATCACTTATACCTATGTCAGAATTCCCAACTCAAACAAAATATTCTTATGGAATTGCATGCCTCTCCCTTAGGAGGGCATTTAGGATTTTTAAAAACTTACCACAAGGTTAAGAAGGAATTTTTTTGGGATAGCCCTAAATCTGATATTCAAAAGTTTGTGGCAAAATGTTTGGTTTTCCAACTGAATAAAGTTGAAACAATTAAGACCCTGGGTCTATTACAACCTTTATCCATTCCAAGTCAATTTTGGGAGGAAGTTTCATTGGATTTTATCATAGGTTTACCCAAGACCAAAGGAAAGAGTGTCATCATGGTGGTAGTTGACAGACTTACCAAGTATGCACACTTTTGTGTATTATATCATCCATTTAAAGCCAGTATAGTTTCTACTGCATTTATGGAAACAATTCAAAAGCTACATGGAAACCCAAAGTTTATTGTAAGCGACAGAGATCCCATATTCACTGGAAATTTTTGGACAGAATTATTTTCTTGTCTTGGTACTTAGTTAGATCATAGCTCATCTTATTATCCTCAATCTGATGGGTAAACTGAGACAGTAAAAAAAAATTTGGAAGGATAACTTCATTGCTTTGTATCTAATAAACAGACACAATGGGTCAAATGGTTTCCATTGGCTGAATGTTGGTATAGCACTTCCTTCCATACTACAGCAAAAATGATGTCATTTATGGCACTTTATGGATATCACCCACCGTCCATCACATCATATTTAAGAGAAAATTCTAAGTTTCAAGCAGTGGAAGACCACATCAAGCATCAAAAACAAGTTCTCCAATTCTTAAAGGATAACCTAACTTTGGCACATAATAGAATGAAACAATAGGCAGATCAACATTGCAGCAAAAGATGTTTTGATATAGGTGACTGGGTATTTCTACAGCTGCAACCATATAAAAAAATGTCCCTCAATCAAGCTAAGAAGGATAATAAGCTATCACCAAAGTATTATGGTTCGTACAAGGTGTAGCAAAAGATTGGTAATATGGCATACAAATTGGAGCTTCCTACAACTTCCCGAGTACACCCAGTTTTCCACGTTTCATGCTTAAAGAAGGTTATTGGTGACAAGCTCCCAATTCAAAAATTATTTCCAGAACTTGACGAGGAAGGAAAAATCATACTGGAACTTGAAGCAGTCACAGAAACAAGAACTTGATAGCTGCGAAATCGATTAATTTTGGAGCATCTTGTCAAGTGGAAGCACTTACCCACTGAAGGTTCCACATGGGAGGATAAGAATTTTATACAAAAGCATCCAGAACTACTCAAGTGTTGAGGACAACACTTTTTTGAATGAGAGGGGCATGTTAGGTCCCTATAATACTAGAGAATTCCCCATTACTATTTTCATTGTAGCCCTTATTGTTATTGTCGTGCCCCTATTGTCCCCATATTTTTATTATTGTGCCCCATAGAAGCCCACTATTGATATTGTTGTGCCCTTGTATTATTATTGTTATGTCGTCTTTGATTATATTGTGACCCCTTAGACTCCTATATATAGAAAGGAGGTTTTGTCATTTGTATCATCCAAGAATTGTTCATTTGTGTAATGTAAAGGAGTTTTCCCCCTTGAAGAGGCTGATTTCTAAGGCATTGATCTTTCTTTTTTATCTTTCTGAGAGTTGGTTTCATAACAAGAGATGTGTAAGGTTAAAACCTTTTTATGTGTCATGTAATCAACTTAGATATTATCTTGTATAGTATGTTACAGAGTAATATAGGTCTGAAGTCCTAGAATTTTAGAGGGGAGGAGGACTTTAGAATGAGGGTCAAGAATGTGGAATTGATAGCCCCAATGATCATTCCCCGAGCCTTAGATTCTTCCACAATATCCAATAAGCTCTACCCCATTAGATTAAAATAATGTACGAAAAATTCCATTGTCCAACTGTTTGGTCCCGGACATTTGCCTTTGGAAATATATTTAAGAGCCCATAGATGATCCCTGTAATCCACATTCTCCTTGGCTTTATAAAAAAAATCAAAATATTTTACAACTTCAACTTGCATCTATGAAGTAGTATGCTTTACCTCCTCGTAACCAAATTCAATTTTCCAGATAACATTAAATTGTTTCCTGTGATTAGCATAACAATGAAAAAGTTTGGTGTTGTGGTCTCCTTCATGCAACCGTCTCCCTACTCTTGAGCCTCCATGTGACTTCCTGTATATTTATAATTTTATTCTTCTCGTCTTCCAGAGTCCTAAGATGTTCCCAATCTTCTTGTGTTGGATCCTTCTATTCCATGGTTCTACCAAGTTTAGCTATTCCACCAGTAATATTCTACAATTCCAAAATAAGTTTTTTTTTTTTTAGTCTTTCCCATGTCCTAATTATTCTATTGATGATATTAAGTTTGTTAACCAATGTCTACATCGCAAATTCCTTTGGCATTACATGACTCTTAGCCCATGTGGATTTAACTAAGTCATTATAGTCCTTGTCATCCAGCCATACCCTATTGAATTTGAAGGGTATATGATGCTTGATATTCTACCTCCTCCACTGGAGAATGATTGGAAAATGATCAGATATGTAATTTTTATATACCCAAGACTTCAAATTTCCAAGAATCTCAACCACATTCTCTTGTACCAGGTAGTGATCCAAATGCTTCCCAACATGTTCGTCGCCCGATCTATGATTTTTCCAAGTGGGAGAAAGCGGATATGGGCGAATTTCAACCAAGTGATGATATGAAAAAAGGTTATATAAATGATCAGTAAGAGGATTGGGCCTACTGTGTACTCCCCGCGATTCTTGAGCCAAAAGGGTGGAATTGAAATGTCTAGCCAAGATAAGCCCACCAATATTGAGTAAATTGCTATGTTATATCTTGTCCAAAAAAATAGAGCAGTTCCCATAGGGAGCATATAAAGTAAGCAAATGGAAATGACATGGAGATCCTCTAATGTGACTGGACAGTAAGATGCCAACAATGAGACTATAAGCATGAAAATTCACCCTTAGTGGATCCCACATGGCTATAAGGCCCCCCGAAAGTCCAATAGAGTCAACACCAACTATGTGCCATGTAGAGAAAATCTTGAGGAAGTATGTGATTGCCCAAGATGAAGCAACGAGAGATTCTTTGATGAGAATAATAGAAGGTCGAATATGATAGATCAAGTGACAGAGGCTCATTTGTTTGGAGTGGTCCCCCAAACCCCGCAAGTTTAGTGAAATTATTTTTATCATGGAGCTTCCTATGCAGGATTCTGTGCTCCAAGAGCCCAAGGGTCAGAAGAAGAAATAATAAGAACATCCAAAAAACCAACCAAATAATCAAACAAGTAGCCTGGGAAGCATATCGGCCCCGAAAATATTGACTACCCTTTTTCTCGTTCTTCGAGACAGTGTCATTTATGGCAAAGCCTAGATTAATTTTAGGGGAAGAGGGGGGGCACATGCCTTGTGCATGGTCAACGCCTTTAGGTTCAAAGCAGGGTCCATAAGGAGAAAATTGATATCTCTTCCAACAAAATTATGGGGGGAGGAAATAGTCAATGGATCATCAGATAGGTGAGAAGGAGGAGAGGAAGACGATTCTAAAGGGGGAATAGAGGGCAAGATCACCAACTCCGCATAGCAAGAGGAGCCCCTAAACCAATAGATGTTGTAGAGGGAACGATGTACGGGGGAGGAGTCCCAACCTGTAAAGGGGGATCACATCTTGAGTCTCGTGTGTTATCAATGATCACAGTAGGGGGCAGGGGGCATCCCAGGTCATCAACACCATCTAAATCCTCATGTGTCAAAGATGGAGAAGAAATGAGCAGGGATGAGGAGGAAAATTTAAGATGAGAAGGTACAAAAAGATTCAGAGAAGTACCTCTGAGTGATGTTCCAGAAGTGTAGGTTTCATGTTGTTGTCGCTTTTTTGAAAACCCAAAGTGATACTTCAATCCAAAATGTCGAGGTCTTCTCCTGTTTGGGCATCAATTAAGAAAATGTCTAGTGCGATGGAAGAATAGGCATCTAAAAGGTATGCCCTAGTAATCTATTCCCTGTCAAAATCGAATCGGCCCCCATGCTAGATCCATATTCTTTGGGAGGCCTCTAAAAAATCATACCTCAACCAAAATCTAGGCTACACGTTTGTCTCGAGCTCCCACAATCTCTAGATCCAAGTATATCATTCACCTGATTGTGTTCCCAATCTCAATTAGAATGCGTCGAGTCCAAAATTCTAGAGGAAGTCACATCATCTATGTCATTCTTCGGCATGTTGTGCAAAGGGGTTAAAACTGATATACCATCTGTGTAATTTGAGGAAACTTATTCCTCTCACCCAAGGAGTTTTCAGGATCCTCTCCGCATCATCCATATTCAGGAAATGAAAGTTTAACCAAGCATTCATCAATATGCTTACCTTTGGATTATATCCCAATAGGGGAGCCCATGCCTTTTGCACCCAATTTTGAATATCCTTCTCAATGGGATCCATGAACATGCATCGCCCCACAAGGGCTCACTTCTGCAGGCTGGCAAGTCGATTCCATAAGACGTCATACCCAAAACTAAGAATCTTGGTCTCAGAGTTTGAAATAATAGCTTTAACCTCCTTCCTTCTAAACCTCTTATGACGGGAAACAGAGAATTTGGGGTCAGGTTGTGTAGTATCGATATATTCCTTGGATCATAGTGATCATGCAGTCGTGTCCCTTTTAGATGGTGACAAATCTGACAGAGCCTTAGGAAGATAATTGATCACCCTTGTCCACTCAGCCTCCACCATGGCTTGTATGAAAGCCTCATCTACAGCTATGTCAAAGTCAAGAAATGCTAATACATCATCCATGTGAGTCCCACCAGAACTTCGGACCCTCCTCGAGGTAATTAAATGCAATCAGGTGCACTACAATGGGAATTTCAGCTAAGAAACTATTATGGGACAGAAAGGATTTCTCGAGTTTCTAAGAACATGTGAAATTCAGCCAAGTAGCCCCCTACTCATGCACGAAAGTATTAATGAGAAGGAAGAGCCTGGATGGAATGGTGAGATGGGATTTCATAAATCTTATTGTTGATAGCTCAACGATCCTCCGACGCATCAAATTATATTTACCAACATTCCAATCCAAAGATCCGATGAGAATAGAAATATAAGGATATGAAAACATACATAAATAATGGTGTCACTCTAGAAAAGGGTCATTCAAGGACCCAAAGTAGAAAGATCTAGAAATTGTTAGACAATCTCGAATGGCTCCTCAGAAGTGGGGAAGAGGCTCCTCTGGAAGGCATACCTTGGCCAACGGGAAATGGAAGAAAATAGAAGTAGAAAAATTCACCACCTTACAACCAAGACTCGCCTGTAGGAAAGTGTAGCAGGAAAAAATACTAAAATCATGATTGAATCCCCTAGATAAGATGAGGAAAGCCTAAACATATGAAGAGCATGGTGAAGCTTCGCCTTATAACAATCCAGAAAATATGTGCGTTAAAGTCTAACACCCTCAGCCTCATGAAAATGTACAATTGATACAAAATTAAATTATAACCATTGAGATGAGTAGAATGTCGAGTATGATTCCCCAAAAAAACCAGTTTAAACAAGAGCACCCAGTCGGGCCAAAGCCTGAAGGCCCAAAAAGCTTAGTATTAATACCACACTATACCTCCAAGTCTAAGATTTTTGTCACGTCCAAAAAAATGCTTCAAGAACAACACACACATAGGATGTAAACTTTGTACCAACATAAACTACATCTCCACCAACAACATCACATGGCCATCCAATGTTACCACCTTTGCAACACCATGTGGACTTAATCATGTGATACCAAGAAAGTACACCACAATCTTTCTAGACATATGAAAAGAGTTGCAACCCTTCCCAGGTTTCCAAAGAAGAATCTATATAAATGTGCATATTATTCAGGGGGATTTGTTGTCACAGATTCCTCAGTAGATGAAGATGTCGAGCAATAGGAGTAGACAAGCATGTTCCCTCCAGATATAACCCCAGGAGAAATTATAGAATTGTGATAAATACCATCATGATTGTAAGAAAAATAGAAACAAAGAGAATAAAGAGAATATGGAGAAGTATAAAGATAGATTCGTCCTCTTTGACCCTGAAATATGCCATGTCCCAGTCCCAAAATTCTCATTTCCTCCTGTCCTCACCGCTATATCACCTCCTGTCCTCCTTCCAGCACAACAAACCTGTGAATGGTGATGTTATCACTTTGCATCTCTTGATAAAAGTAAAATGTCATAATGGCACCCTTTTATTTTCGTAGTATTTATAATGAGCTTTGATATAGCATTTTTGGAATTAAAATCCTTTGCCTTGTGCTTCAACTCGACGATCTGTGAGAGCACAACACAGAGCTTAGAACAAAATTAGCCTTTTGATTTAGGCAGCCTTGTGAAAAATGGGTGAAGATAATTTTGTAGATTCATTAGAGGTGTCAGTTGGTTAGTTTGCTAATTTTTATTTCGAAACGGGCCAGGGAAAAGAGAGGGACAATGTGGCATCAAAGACTGACCAGGATTCGGGTGACCTTTGGTATCCTAAACAGTTGCAATGCCCCAACCAACCAATGGTATTCAAGGCTACTGGGAGCACTGGAGACCAGGGTAAAAAGTGGGGCAGGAAGTTGGGCCAAAAGCCCCAAGTTGTGTTACATGAATGTAATGAGGGTGGTGAGAAGAAGAAAATAGGGCAAAATCCTAAGATTAAAACCACTGGAAAATATGGGATTTTGAATTCAAATTAGGGAGAATTAGCAAAACCATGTATGGAGGTTGAAATTAATTATGAGGATCTTAGAATGAGAAGGGCAACTATTGTGTTTGGGGAGTCCAGTGGATGGGTTCAGGCCACAATTTTTGAATGATCTTTACCATTATGTGAACCAGGGTTGGAAATTGCTTCCCGTTTAGACCCCGATGTTTTGAATTTTCTAGATAGCTAGAATTCGCAATTCCCAGATTTCAATTTTGAATTCCAATGGTGTTTCGAATTTTCGAATTTCGATTCCCAGATTCCACTCAACCAACAAATCCCACCAAACCCAAGAACCAGGGCTGGGAGTCAACAACAGGAAAGTGGAGGAAAATGTTAGCAAACATTGTTTTTTCTACATATGCCTCTTCCACTTACTCACCAGTAGTAGACAATTCAAGGGTATTTCTATAATTTTACAAAAAATCCACTAAATTTATTTAAAATATATTTTTCAAAATTGGTTAGAAAAATTCAACATGTTCATTCTTCAATTTGAATTTATTAAATTGTGCCAAAATTTCCTTGTTTTTTTGAGCAAATTTGAAGTCTCAGTGGACTAAGAAAAAATTGTTATTTGTATTCAAAGTGTAATGCCTTCCTACTAATATATTAATATATAACTAAGTGATTGCAACATTTAAAATTATGCCCAGAAAATAAAACAATAAATGCTAGAGAGAAATTACTTTCGAAATCCATTTCTTTTATCAATTTAAATTTTATCTGAATAGATAAATTTTTATCATTAATATATATATATATATATTATATATTATAAATATATATATATATTATATATAAATTTATGTTATATATGATTTTGATTTAATTTCATATGATCTATAAAATGTTTTGTGAAATATTAATGATTAAATCAGTTTAAATGATTGATAAAAAAAAAATGTTTTAAACTCATTGTACATACCTTACTGAACTAATATTTTATTATATTTATTTTAAAATTATAAAATATATTGAACAGGAAAATGTGTTTTAGATGGTATAATTAAGATTTGCTTGTGTTTTTTTCAAAATCCCTCAGCACCCAATTTTCATATTCATTGCAGCTAACTAAGACCTTTGAATGTTAATTCTAATATCACACATTTGCGTATAATTTTATATATATGTATAAATTTATAGGAAGAAAAATTCTCTTAGTTAAATTTTTATGATAATTTTGTAATTCGTTTATGAGGTGTAATATAATGATTATTTTAACATTTATTTTGATAATAAAAACTTCAAAAACTATCATGATACTTTCCTCCACTATGTCTAATTATAAATTGTTTATCATTTTTGCTTATTATTTAAAATAGGATTAAAAAATAATACAAATGGTTTTTATCATTATCAATAAAGGTTTAGATGAATTAGGCCTAAGTCGATTCCAAATGGTTTCAAATAGTAATTTATATTAAAATTCCAAATGGTTTCATATAATAATTTATATTAAAATTCCAAATGGTTTCATATAATAATTTATATTAAGTAATTGAAGGAAAATATTTTTATGTTTTTGATAATTGAAATACATAGAGTAGAATTATGAAAAAAAAATTATTAAATTTTATAGATATTTTTATGTATCTACTCATTACGATAATAACATCTTAAATATAATACGATATAGCATAATACCTCATTTAAATTAATACGTAAAGATGATATGTTTATGATTTAAAATTAGTTTTTAATAATATTTTTAAATTGTTTTTTTTTAATATTTGAAGTATAATTTTTAATAAAAGATTTAAGTTTAAGTTTAACTTAATGGTTATTGGTAATGTTGTTTGGTATTTTAGTGAATTTTATTTCAATAAGTAATCTAGCTTGGTTAGATGCACTAGTCTACACTAATGAGTTTATTAGGGATGTTATCAATGAATGTGGGAAATATCTCTTGGGTTTCTCTATAAAGTTCTTTTAGTAAAAGAATTAAGTATTAGAAGTCTCTTCAATCACTTATGTTGTTGAATCTATTTTAGGAATTCAAATTTCCCCTTTCCTGTTGCTTCATGTGTTTTTCTTCTCTTCTAATCGTCCCCTTTTTTCTTTTTCCTCCCTCCTTTTTTTTACATTTTTTTTTCTTTTCTTATTCTTTCAAATCTTTTCCAACAATTTTATTTTCTTCTTCTTAACTATTCAAATTCCCTCATTTGATTTTTTTGTACATTAATACTATTTCCAACTAGAAATCATCCTATCCCTTTGGAATTTGTCTCATTATTCAACCCAATTTTTTTAATCAAATTGTTTACATTGCATACATAATATAGATTAAGTGGGGTTGTCAAACTTACCTCCTGAATTCATTGCAACACCAGAACTTGGTACAATAGCAATCTTTTCTCAATTGGTTAATAGAATGGAACTTGTTGAACAAAATGTTAACAAGTTTTTTTCCTCATATGATGGATTATTGATTTTGTTCAAATCTTAAATATTGTTTAGGTTATAAGGTTAAGATAATCATACACCACTTGTTAGAATTTTTTTGGTTGGTGAGGGGAAAGAATTTCATATTTTTCTTAGATTATTAATCTCAAACTAACCTCATTATTGCGATGGTAGATCAAAATTAAGATGGATCTAGGTTAGTTTATATAGTTTTAATAATTTGTAAAGTAGAGATAGTGAAATCCCAAAAACACTCCATAATTTTGGCAAAGAAAAATAATTTGAAAACCTTTAATTTAATCAACTAATGTCATCCAAAAATAATTTGAACATTATCAGAAATCTATTTAAACATTGTTGGAGTCATGATTGCCATTACACCAAAACCCATAACAGACACATCGCTAGTGTTAAGAAGATACCACAAAACACATGAGGAGCATTGGATTAACACCACCATTAACGAGGAGCGCAACAATCTCCCTCTCAACACGAGCCAAGTGTGTTTCGAACTCGAGACCTTTGGCTCTGATACCACTTGTTGGAGTCACGATTGCCATTACACCAAAACCCACAAGTGTTAGTAAATAGACACATCGCTAGTGTTAAGCACATGCCACGAAACACACGGGAACGTTGGATTAACACCACCATTAACGAGAAGCGCAACAAACACTACCACAATCAAATTTCTCAAATTTTTTTTTGCCAAATTCCGAAAAAAAATTCATTCTCCAGGGATGTCCTTGTTAGACAAGGCCATAGAAATTATTATGTAAACAACAATTCTTAAATATGTCACAACGCCGATAGGATTGCTTTAGAGAAACAAAAACTTTGCCGACGAGAAAGAGCACCAACGAGAATGGTTGGTTGTCACAACGCTATGTCGTTGCTTCATCATTCTTCTATACTGATGAAAAATGATGAAAGTTTTTAGAATGAAATGGGTTACAAATTTTGTTATTGGACTATTTTGTGTGACCAGTTGAATCAAGGAAGACCAAAAGTTGGAGAATTGTAAATTCTATTCATAATGCCATCTTCAAGAAGTAGCTCTTTCTCTTTTCAGGCCATGGCTCTCAATGACTGTAACCATGATAAGAGGCCCCAGGTTCAAGAAGGAAAAGAGCCAATGTAGACGACCTCCAACACCTCCCAACATCAAGAAGTTCCCTCGCAGTCCTCTATCAGACTGCTGGGTTGCAACAAAAGTTGGCCCTTATCATGCTTTCCCTCTCAAAAATACCAGGCTAGAACAATCGTATCATAATCGTGAGAAGAGACCCAAAATTTTAACATTTTATCCCCATGATAGGCATAGTTGTGCCCTAAATCCCACCTTTGATATCAACAAGCACCATGTTCCTCATTTTCTTTGAGATAAATCTCAAACAAATGACCGTAAATATTTTCCTTCTCCTGAATTTACAGAAGTATCTGTGTTAGCAAGAAGGGGTAAAGAAATGGCTTTATGCATGAGGGATGAATAACCTTGTAGTCCTCAAACCCTAAAGCCCAAAATCTGATGAGGCTGCAGAAGCGCAAGGCATGGTGTATAACAACAGCGATTTTTATCTGCTGAGTTGAGGTGCGTTTCGGCCAATTTAACAAATAGGGTGGTGATTCATGATTTCCGTAACGAGTTGCAGCCGCTAGAAAATTTGTAGTGGATGACGAAGGAGTATTCATACCCATGTTGTGACTGATCATAGTTGTATCCTACCATTCATCTCCTCATTTCTTTGTCTTGTCGTTTTGTTGCTTGTGATGTGTTCTCATTCATATGCAATTGTTACATATATCATAATATAATTAAATAACAATAAATCGCTCCACGAATTTGTTTTTGCGACATAATAAAGTCAGTGGTAATAAAATAAAAAACCTTGTTAGCCCGCGCACATATAATTTACATGGATATTCCATTAGAGAGTTCGCCACAACAAATTTAATAATATTATATTTAAAATCTAAAATTCTACACTATTACAATTTTCTTATATTTCTATATGTGTAGATTCCATTGTAAATAATGCAGGCATCCAAATAAAACTTATGCAAAAAATAGAGAATGACAAAATAGAAAATCACACACACATATAACATGAGATTTTCTCTGGGAAACTCGTTCGATAAAAAAACTCAGTTGGAATTTAAGGCCACTCTACTCTCTTTCTCTGACTAGAAATATGGATGTGAGTACAAAGAAGTATGGCCTATTACCTATAGGCTTATGCAGTGCACGAATACTCTGTGTTCCCTACCACCTATCCCTCTTGGCTAACACATCCCAATAGCCTATTAGTGATTAGATTTGACTACTTCAACACTTAACCATAATTAAAATATCGATTCTTCTAGAGTTTTTGACATCATAAACACGTGGCTAGTCCATTTTCCATGAATAATGGGGGCTAACATGGCATCTTCTCGAATTATGGTGGTGAAAACAAGAAGGTCAACTTCCGAGTGGCATAACTTTCGCATATGGAATCAGATTGATGTGCTTCTTACGTCATTGGAAAGTTCTTTGTGTCTAGAATAGCATGAAAAAGTGTAATGCTAAAGGGACAACATTTTACCTATAAAAAATGTCATTTGTTGCCACAAAATGCTCCTGGAAGGTTTTAGACCTTGTTTTGCCAAACTGGATCATGTTGGTAAAAATGGTCATGTGAGCTGATTCCCCCACTTTTTCCACTCTGAATGCATTGAGATGAATGAAAACAAATATAATGATTCAATCCGGATTATATATATATATATATAAGTGCATGTGTTGCCATCAACACATTTATATTAATAAAAATTGTGAGTACCTCAATAATAATAAAACATATCAAGCATGCATGCATGCATTCAATCATTCACACAATAAGTAAAGCATGCTATTTTTTCTCATGGAAAGGCCTATCTAATCCAAGTGATGAACTTGGATGGTTTGATATCACCTGTAAACACACCCCTCTTAACCCCAAACAAAACCAGTGTTAGAAGGAGGTGCCAACTCCCAAATTATCTTTATGGGAATGAGAGTTAAAGTTTTTGACCTTTTTTTTTTTTTACTTTTTCCATAATTTCAAATAAATAACATCATTGTGTTTGTCTCTTCGAGTTGTTTCCAAAAATATAAATTTCTCCTCAATCTAACTTATGGATAAAAGGTTATGATGCTTTATAGATGGACCTATTACACATTTCCATGTCATCATGACCTCAACATGGTAGCCTCACAAGTTCCACATGGCATTGATTTAGTGCACAAACCCACCACGAACTCACATGACCCCTGACACCCAGCCAATGTGGACAGGTCCATGTGGATGAAACAAGTCCCATGAAGAGTTGGGGGCAGCCCTCCCTCCATGGAACATAATTAAAATTCAAAAACCAAGTGCGATCCCCGACCTCTGACCTAGTTCAGGGTTGACTTGACTACACGATGTCGTAGCACCACAAGTCAGGGGACCCCTGAGTCACCTGACCTTCAACTTGTAGATCACAAAGGGCCAAGTTAGACCACTGGAGCTTGGGACAAGCTTGCTAGAGGTCGGGCCATTTAGGCCAACCTTCTAACCTCTAACCTGACCAACCTACTAGCCATAATTGTAAATTTTGTTTTTCAATTTCCAGCACTTGAACAGTGCTATAACGTTTCAAACTTTTCCAACCTTTCCAGCGCTTAATGACAAAAAATTTCATAAGGAATTTAAGGCTAAATTTAAGAAACACTCACTTATATGGCATGATAACAAATCTTCAACACTTTCAAGTGCATTTCTTCACAAAATTACAAAGTTGTAACAACTCATTAACAAAGTACAAAGCTTATTTTCTTGGTTATTGTCCTAGCAGACGAGAAAATGGGTGAGAAAGGCTCAACTTTGCATGCATTCTTAATTAAATAATAGAATACAACTACAAGGTATGGCATTATGACTCCTTCCCTTCAATCAGGAATGAACCAATCAATATGCATTAAGACTGCCATAACTTACACAACAATTTAAACATGTAGTGAACACAAGATTTCGAATCTTTCCACATTATTCATTAACACTACTAAGCACTCCTTTCTGTCAGTGCAACCCAACAACATCAAAGTGAAATACCCTTACATCCAAGGTGTTAAAATGAGACCATGCATTTCACATCTTCATGTAGCTTGTCATTACACATAATAAACATGCATAATACTATAATTTAAAAAGAAAAAATCATGTCACTGCAATAAGGAATATTGCATGCTAGTTACTGCAAGAACTAAATCAACTATGCCACATGTTAATATAACACCTTTTACATAGTAACAACAATAAATTGGCTAATTCACAAATCTAAAGAAATCATGAACCACGGCCTCAATGAACATCATTTCAGACCAACAATGAAAATAAACACACACACACACATATAGTTTTATTTTCTTGAGAACATGAGAGATAATTATCTCAAAATTAATGGGCAATTAAGTCTGGGACTATAGCTCTCAATCCAACCATAGGAAACTACAACTAAGTCACTTGTAGTTGTCACCTCCGAGCAAGATTCCAGGGGTTGAAGGATATTTTTCTTCAGGGATTAAAAAAATCCATCAACTGAAACAGGGACTCCAGATATTTAGCCACCTCCACCCACCAACCAAATTAAAACCAACAAAACACATAGGGATTCTAGAGGCCAACTATCTCCACCCTTGAAAACTCAACATTATGGTTCGACCAAATGTACGGTTCCTAAATCCATAGTAAAATCAAAACACCACAAAGAAACGTCTAGAAATCCTCTAGGAATTTTCTATGATCAATTCCTCCACCCCAACCCTTTGGGATTTCCTGAGAAAGACCATCTCCACCCTCCAAACCAATGGGGACTCGAGAGAAAATCAATTCCTCACCTGGTGATTTATTCCATCTACTTTGCTAACCAAAAAATCCAATCCCTTTTGTTGTTTAGTCTCTCTTAGTAATTCAAATTTCCTCTTTCCTACTTCTTCCTATGTTCTTCCTCTATTCCAACCATCCCCTTCTTTCTTTTTCCTCCTCTCTCTTTCTCTCTTTTTTCGTTTTTCTTTTCTTTTCTTATTGTTCCAAATATTTTCCAAGAATTTGATTTTATTTTTCTTTATTTTTCAGATTCCCTCATTGGAATTTTTTGTACATTAATATTATTTATAGCTAGCAATCATCCAATCCCTTTGGAATCTGTGTCCCATTACTCAACCCATTGTTTTTTAATCAAAATGTTTACATTGCATACATAATATAGATTAAGTGGGGCTCTCACACTTAGATCATCAATTCATTACAACATGAGAACTTGGTACAATAGCAAACTTTTCTTAATTAGAAAGAAGGAAAGGAGATTGTTGAATGGAAAGTGAGAAAGGTTTTTTTCCTCATATGATGGGTTATTAATTTTGTCCAAACCTTGAATATTGTTTAGGTTATAAGGTTGAGATAATCTTGCACCACTTGTTGTTGGACATTTTTTGGTTGGTGATGGGTAAAATACTTCATGCTTTTCTTAGATTACTAATCCCAAACTAACCTCATCATTATGATGGTAGATCCAAAGTTAAGATGGATCTAAGTTGGCTTATATAATTCTAATAATTTATAAAGTTGAGAAAGTGAAATCCCTAACACACTCCATGAATTTTGAAAAGAAAAATAGTTTGAAAACCTTTAATTGAATTAACTAATGTCATCTAGAAACGATTTGAACACTCCGAAAACCATATTTCTCGAGTAATGTTTTGCCTGATTTTGGTGAGAAATTCGTTGTCGAGGCAAAATTGTGTTCTTGTTAGAGAAGGCCATAGAAATTATTCTATAAACGAAAATTCTCAAATATGTCATGGCACTAATAGGATTACTTTAGAGAAACAAAAATTTGTATGTGAGAAACAACACCAACGGGAATGGCTGGTTGTCATAACAAAATGTTGTGGAGCTTGCTTCACCGTTCTTCTATACTAATGGGAAATTATGAAAGTTTTGAAATGAAATGGGTTACAAAATTTGTTATTAGATTATTTTGTGTCACCATTTGAATCAAGGAAGACAAGAATTCGGATGGTTCAAGGCCAATTGTAAATTCTATTTATAAAAACATAACTCCATCTTCAACAAGTAGCTCCTAATGTTTTTTGGCCATGGATCAATGATTGTAACCACAATAGGAAGCTTGAGGCCTAGGAAGGCGAAGAGATAACGTAGGATACCAGACAACCTCCGCCACCTCCCAACATCAGGAAGTGTCCTCCTAGTCCTCTTTCAGACCATTGGGTTGCAACAAAAATTGGCCCTTATCACGCTTTCCTTCTTAAAAATGCAAGGCTAGAACAACCTAATATGGATCATGATCATCAAAAGAAACAAAAAATTTCACAATTTATCCCCGTGGCAGGCCCAGTTGTGCTATGAACCCCACCTTTGATATCAGAAAATACCTTGTTCCTCCTTTTCTACAAGATAAAGTTCAAACAAATGAACCTAAGTCTTTGTTTCTCCTAAATTTACAAGAGTACCTTT
Source organism: Pinus taeda (assembly GCA_000404065.3). NCBI lineage: Eukaryota > Viridiplantae > Streptophyta > Pinopsida > Pinales > Pinaceae > Pinus > Pinus taeda. The sequence continues at coordinate 20,817 of APFE031263153.1, read as the reverse complement.
GTTAGAAAGAAAGGGTAAATAAATGGCTTTATACATGATGGATGAATTATCATTGTACTCCTAAAACACTAAAGCCAAAAATTAGACGAGGCTGAAGAAGTGTAAGACATGGTGCATAAAGTTTTTATAGGACATGGGGAAGAAAATCTTAAAACTGCTGAAGCATTAGCGATTTTTATCTGTTGATTTGAGGCGCGTCTCGGGAAATTTAATAGAAAAGACGGTGATTCATGATTTATATAATGAGATAAATCTAGTAGAATATTTCAAGTGAATGAGGAAGGAGGCATTGGTTTTGATAAATAGGATCAAAGTTTTGTTGCATCGGATTTGTGAAATTTCTTTGACAAGAGAATTCGTGAAATGGTCATTGGTGGAAATAGGGTCACATGTTTCTAGTGAAGAACAACACAGCATAAATTCACATCTTGTAGAGCTCAATCAACTGATTAAATCATTTGGAAGATGGATTTTCTGATTGAAAATTTTGTGATATAATCAAGGTTTAGAGCACTGAAGTGCGAGTTTCCATTTTCAGTATGCAAAATCATTGCAATGCATCTTTTAGGATATATAAGCTTTTGCCAGTGCTTCATTTATAGACCTGGTAGAAATATTATTCCTTTGAATTTCAAAGACCAATATTGTGTTTTGGTAATTAGAAAAGGGCTTCAACGATACAAACATTTCATATTCAAATTTCTTAAAATTGATTTCCTTTTATTTGTTTTTAGTTTTCAGATCTTTTCAAAGTTTACATATGCCTCTTCCACTTTTGTTTAGAGGAAAAAAACCTTGGATTTTATTATATATAAAACCAATACGTTTGTCATGTTAATCATCCATAATCAGGAAAATGTCCATATGCATTATGTCATACATGTTAAAAAATATTACTACTAGTCCCTCCAGTATCCCGCTCTTCATATATTATGTGTGGTAAAAAACAAAGTGACTATGTGGTTTGTCAAGCAATATTCAACATATGACATATAAAAAACCTATAAAAAATCATAAATTAAGGAGATAAGAGAAAGAGTGTTATGGAAGCCAGATCAGTCCCTCTTCCCTAGTTGAGTTGTCCACCGTGTACCTGTATTTCATGAATCCATAAGACTCACCAAGGCCATCCTTTGACAATGTATTTGTCTCCATACCGGCTTCCCTGTATATGTGAGTAATAATATGTGAAGTAAGAGAACCTAGTATGTTCTTGATCCTTTTTATCCATCCAGATAATGAGGGAGGATCATAATCAGTGTGTCCCAATATTCCATCAATGAGAGACTTGGAATTACCATAGATACAAAGACTGTGTAGTTTATTCTAATGTGAAAACCAAAGTAGTCCCCATAAATAAATTGCTTTAGCTCTTGTGTTAGTGTCTGGGCCTCTGTTACAATGAAGATTAAATTGTGTACTTATGTTTATCTTTAGAAATGTGCCACATCCAGATATGCCAAGTTGTGCAGCTCGATCGAATAATCCATATGAGAGGTAAAACATTGTTGGAACCAATCAATGGGAAGATTCAGTAGGGTAAATAGTCTCTTGTGTGAGAGTAGATATCCATATTAATTCCTTGTGACATATCTAGTTGATGTTATACAACTTCCCTTCAAACAAATGGTGATGGTGTGCATTCCAAATTTCCCATGTAATGAAAAGAGGAAACTCCTTGTGAATTCCATTACCAACATTCTAGTTCATGATGCACTATTCAGAATTGTGAGCTCCACTGTATGAGATTTGGAGAGAAATTGTAATGTGATTCCAAACCATACTAATAATGGGGCATAAGAAGAATATGTGATTTACACATTCAGATGATGCCCTGCAAAATATAAAGAATCAGGACCTGAGTAGCCTTGTTTTAGTAGGTTGTCCCATGTTAGTATCTTGTTTCTCCACACGAGCCATGAGAATAAAATGATTTTGTTGGGGTTGTGCCACCTCCAGATTTTGGAAAACCATGATTGGTTATGCAAATTGTAAATATGTCCCATTAAAATTTTATATGTTTCTACCACAATAGGAGCGTTCATGTATAGTCTCCCATCCCAATTAATGTAGTCTCCATTTTTAATGTAACATAGACCCGCTTGGCAGAGGTTCTTAATATATCCTTTCCATTCCTCAACACTTAGACCATCCAGACCTAATTTTGTCACTTCTTTCCAAACAGAGAATCCCACCTACCATTTTTTGATTGTCTGGCTCAAAAGAAGATATCCTCTATGATGTAATAGAGCCAATGTATGTCTTCTAATATTTTAATTACATTTTATGCCCTTTATTTTATCATCTCCGATAAGTGTTTTATGTCCATTACCAAATTCCCATGCACCATGAGTGAATGATTTTTCCAAAATATCTCCAGATCATAGATCCTTTTGTTATGTGTTGTCTGGTGTCTCTATATATAGTTTCTATGTCATCTTCCTTCACATACTTGTCTAGAATGATGTCATGCCAAATCCCTTGACCATGCAAATCCATCTAGAAATATTTAATCAGCAAAGAAAAACCAAAAACTCTTTGCTCTAACAAACCTCAACCTCATAGTTCCTTCGTGAAAGTCAATGCACTCTATGTACACAGATGATATTTTGATACATTCCTAGTCCCGGACTAGAGAAAATGTGATGTGATAGCTTTTGTCTTTGTGGCTATAGTGAACATAACGATATAGAGATGCTCCCATTATATACAGTGATATATCGCAGGACTACCTTTGTAAGTATGTATTTGCCACCCACTGAGAGGAATCTGTATGACCATGAGTTCAGATTCATCTTGTATTTGTCGACCAACCACAACTAGTCTCTGATACCATATAAATTAGGCTTGAGTTTGAAGCCCAGATAGGTAATTCCTGCTTTCAAAGGTTCCTTCTACACTCCGAAAACATCAACTATGAAGTCTATCCATCCTGTTACTAGTAGAGTAGTAGAAAACAAATTTTCTACCATTTGTGAGGAGCCCAGATGTAACACTATACCTGAGAAAGATATAGTGTAGAGAAGACAACTGGGATATAGAAATGATGCCAAAGTTTAAGTTTTCATCTACAAAAACCAAATGAGAGATGTTTACTTGTCTAGTAATATGAAGTCCCTGAAAGAGTCTATGGGATTGTACATCTCTAATTCTCAGACTAAGGCCATCCATAACAAGAATGAAAACTAAAGGGGATAGAGAACAACCCTAGCTGAGTCCTCTTCCAACCCAGAAAAAAGGAAGTGGGAGTACGATTGATCAATACAACAAAGAAAACATAGTGATGCAAGCCATGATCCATTCCATATTATGAGCACGTAACCCAATCTTCTGGACAATGAATCGGATATATGACCAATCCACACAGTCATATGCCTTATGGAGGTTGATTTTCATCCCCACAACCTCCTTCTTCTTGGTATATATAGTGTGGATACATTATTGTGTTGTAGCATTTGTATCATGTATCTGACAAACGTTCAAAAACCCAAACTATTATCTAGAGACATGTCAGGATAAAATATTTTTTATGCATCCTGCAATTAGCTTGGATATTATCTTGTATAGTATGTTGCAAAGTGATATAGGTCTCAAGTCCCAAAATTTTAGGGGGGATGAGGAATTTGGAATGAGGACCAAGAATGTGGAATTGATAACTCCGATGATCATTCCTCGAGTTCCATACTCTTCCACAATATCCAATAAGCTCTGTCCCATTAGATTAAAATAATGTAGGAAAAATTCCACTGTCCAGCCGTCCGGTCCTAGATATTTGTCTTTGGCAAAATATTTAAGAACCAATGGTATTTCCTCCTTAGTAGCAGGGAGGTAGGGTTCATCATTTTTGTTATCTGCAAACATGTTTGGATATAGTTCCAAAGCCCATAGTTGATCCCCGTACTCCAAATCCTCCCATGATTTGTAAAAAACTTCAAAAATTTTTACATCTTCAGCTTGCATCTCTGAAGTAGTATGATTTACCTCCTCATCAACAGATTTGATTTTCTAGATAACATTAAATTGTTTCCTATGATTAGCATATCGATGAAAAAATTTAGTGTTGTGGTCCCCTTCACGCAACCAAGTCACCCTACTCTTGAGCCTCCATGTGACTTCCTGTATATTTAGAATTTTATTCTTCCTATCTTCCAGAGTCCTAAGATGTTCTGAATTCATTTGTGTCAGATTATTTTGTTCCATGGTTCTTCCAAAGTCAACTATTTCACCAATAATATTCTATAATTCCAATATAAGTTATTGTTTTTCCAGTCTCTCCCATGTCCTAGTTCTTCTCTTGATAATATTAAGTTTGCTAACTAGTGTCTACATCGCAAAGTCCTTCAGCATTGCATGACTCTCATCCCATGTGGATTTAACTAAGTCATTATATTATTTGTCATCCAACCATACACTACTTAATTTGAAGGGTATACAACGCCCATATTCTCCCTCCTCCACTGGAGAATGATGGGAAAACAATCTGATATGTATGTTCTATATACCCAAGTCATCAAATTTCCAAGAATCTAAACCACATTCTCTTGTACCATGTAGCGATCCAAATGCTTCCCAACAAGTTCGTCGCTCGATCTACGATTATTCTAGGTGGGAGAAAGAGAATACAGGTGAATGTCAACCAAGTGATGATCCACAAAGAGGTTATATAAATGATCAACAAGAGGATCATTTCTCCTATGTACTCCCTAGGATTCTTGAGCCAAAAGGGTGGCATTGAAATCTCCAGCCAAGATAAGCCCACCAATATTGATTAAATTGTTGTGTTGTATCCTATCCCAAAAAATAGAGTGGATCCTACAAGGAGCATATAAATTAAGAAAATGAAAATGACACAGATATCCTCTAATGTGACTAGACAGTAGGATGCCAACAATGAGATTATAGGCATGAAAATCCACCCATCCCAAATCCCACATGGCTATGAGGCTCCTCGAAATTCCAGTAGAGTCAACACCAACTATGTGCCATGTAGGGCGAATCTCGAGAAAGTATGTGATTTTATGAGACAAACCAATGGGAGTTTCCTGGATGAGAATAATACAAGGTCGAATATGTCAGATCAAGTGATGGAGGCTTAGTTGTTTGGAGCGGTCCCCTAAACCCCGCAAGTTCAGTGAAATTATTTTCATCATGGAGCTTCTTGTGTGGGATTTTGTGCACCAAGGGCCCAAGGGTCAGAAGAAGAAATAATTAAAACATCCAACAAACCAACCAAATTATCAAACAAAGTAGCCTAGGAAACATAACAACCTTGAAAATGTTGACTGCTCTTTTTCCCATTCTTCTGGATAGTGATATTTATGGCAGAGCCCAAAATAATTTTAGGGAACGAGTTGGGGGGGCACATCGCTTGTGTATGGTCAAAGCCTTTAGGTTCAGAGCAGGTTCCAAAAGGAGGAAATTGATATCGCTTCTGACAAAATTATGGAGGGAGGAAACAGTCACCAGCTCATCGCATATGCGAGAGGGGGGAGGGGAAGCCACTTCTAAAGGGGGCATAAATGGCAAGATCACCGACTCCGGGGAGCAAGAGGAGCCCCCAAATAAACCAACAGAGGTTGTCATTAGGGGAATTTTGAGGTCTAAAATGGGCCTCCTAAGAAAAATGTACAACCATAATAATCTTTATAAGAACTAGTAGGATTCAAGATGATGATGCCAACCATGGGGGATGATTCACCATTTTTGGAGTAAAAAAGTAAAAAGATTAAAAAATAATAAAACTACTTTTTCAACTCATATTTTCAACTTATCTCCATAAGGTTTTAGTCAAATTTCAAGTGGGAGTACTTGTTGGATGCAAAATTTAATTCCTAATCCAAGAAGTACACGAAAAATGAGAACTACATGAAAAACGTGATTGCAATCACATTTTTTCATGTATTTCTCATTTTTCTTGTAGCAGGTTCCATAGAAAGTATGCAACATGGGTACTCCTTGGATGACAAATCAAATTCTACATCCAACAAGTGTTTTTTCTCAAAATTTGAGTAAACCATAGGGAAATAAGTTGAAAATATGAGTTGGAAAAATAGTTTTTTCCTTTTTCCATCTAAAATTGATGATATAATCTAATCTTATTTTATTATTTCCACTATTATTTTGTAATTTCCTTAGGGGGGCATTTTAGACCTCAAAAGTCCCCTAATGAGAGGGACTGATCTGGAGGAGTCCCAACCTATAAAGGGGGATCACATCTTGATTCATGGGTGTTATCAACGGTCACAGTAGGGGGCAGGGAGCATTCGAGGTCATCAACACTAGCTAAGTCCTCATGTATCGGAGATGGAGAAGAAATGAGTGGGGATGAGGAGGAAAGTTTAAGATGATAAGGTATAAAAAGAGTCGGAGAAGTACCTTTGAGTGATGTTCCAGAAGTGTAGGATTCATGTTGTTGTGGCTCCTTTGAAAACCCAAAGTGATACTTCAATCCATAATTTTGAGGTCTTCTCCTATTCGAGAAATGATTAAGAAAGTGTCTACTGCAATGGCAGAATAAGCATTTGAAAGGTATGCCCCAGTAATCTATTCTCTCTCAAAATTGAATCAAAACCCCGTGCCAGATCCAAGTTATCTAGGAGGCCTCCAAAAAATCATACCTCAACCAAAATCCAGGATACACGATTGTCTCGATCTCCCATAATCCCCAGATCCAAGTATATGAATCGCCCGATTGATTTCCCAATCTTAGCCAGAGCGCGTTGGTCCAGAATTCCAATGGAATTCCCAATAGCTTAACCCACACTCTGTCATTCTTTAGCTTGTCGTGCAAAAGGTTAAAATTTATATACCTTCTGTGTAATTGTATGAAAATTCTTCCTCTCACCCATGGGGTTTTCAAGATCCTCTCTACATCATCCATATGCAGGAAGTGAAAGATGAACCAGGCATTCATTAATATGCTTACCTTTGTATTATATCCCAACAAGGGAACCCATGTCTTTTGCACCCAATTCTGAATGTCCTTCTCAATGGGATCAACAAACATCCATCGCCCCACAAGGACTCAATTTTGCAAGCTGGAAACCTGATCCCATAAGATGTCGTACCAGAAACTAAGAAGCTTGGTCTCAGATTTTGGATTAATGGATTTAGCCTCCTTCCTTCTAAACCTCCTACAGTGGGAAACAAAGAATTTTGGGTCAGTTTGTGTAGCATCGATATACTCTTTAGATCCCAATGATCATGCTTCCATGTCTCCTTTATATGGCACACATCCCACAGTGCCTCAGGATGAGAACCAATCACCCTTGTCTGTTCAACCTCCATCGTGGCTTGTATGAAAGCCTCATGTGAAGACACAATAGTTTCGAGGAATGCTAATACACCATCCATGTGAGTCCCATGAGCACTCCGAACCCTCATTGAGGTAATTAAATGTTATCGGATGAACTACAATGGGAATATCATCTGAGAATTTGTTGTTGTTGGGTTGTGTTATATTCTTTCCATGACTAGCCCACATAGTTAACCAGGGGGTTAGAAGGGGGGCGGATCCCCCCCCCCCCCCCCCCATTGCGCCTATTGTGTAGCGAAGGGTCACAGGGGGTTTGAGGGGTGAAAGTAACCCCCCTCTATGAGGTCTGGGGCAGCACCCTAGAAAATTTTGTTTTTTGGAACTTATATTAGCTTGGGTGGACCTACCTATGATTTTGTGCATGATTTTCGCACATGGTTTTGGACACGATGGTTTTTGGTCCATGGTATTGGATGCTTCAGCATGTATAAATATGTATTGTAACATTGAAAGGAACATAATGAAAAATTAAGCTGGTAGTCCTGGTTTTGGGATCCAGGGGAAAATCTTTGTGTATATGTGTTTTATGTGTTATGCTCTAGCATTGTTTATTTTCTGTGTTTTAGAATTCGTATGCAGGTAATTTATTTGCAGGGTTAAAACCTACATTTGGTATCAGAGTTATTTTGGCTTCAAGGGGATGCCTTTAATGCTGAGGGGTTTCGCTTAGGCCTATGGTAGACCTTGTTCCGTGGGAGATCTGAGAGATCAATTCTGGTGGTGAAAGGAGGTGGTGAGCAGTGGAAATATAGAGATTGAGAAGTTTAATGGTCAGAGTTTTGAGAGGAAACTCAAGATGGAGGATCTCTTGGTGGATAAAGATCAGTGGATCGCGATAGATCCGGGTACTAAACCAACATGAGTGTCTGATGAAGAATGGAAGAAGTTGGATCGGAAGGAAAAGAGCACAATATGATTGTGTGTCTCAGATTTAGTATCATTGAATGTATCAGGGGAAGCTGCGGTGAAGGCTTTGTGGGACAAGTTAGTGACTTTATACCAATCTAAATCTTTAGTGAATAAACTATTCCTATGGAAAAAGTTGTATAACCCGAGGATGAAAGATGGAGACTTGGTGACAAAGCATCTTAACGCATTTAATACTATGGTATGTTAGTTATTATCTATTGATATTAAAATTTCAAATGAAGATAAGTGCATCATTTTGTTGTGTTCTCTACCAGATTCATGGGATAGTCTGGTTATTGCAATAGGTAGCAATACAACTACCTTGCAGTTTGATGAAATAGTCTCATCCTTGCTAGCAGAGGAGATGAGACAGAAAAATATGGAGAGCTAGAATGGTGATGCCTTATCTATACAAGGACAGTCCTAGAAAAAAAAAAAGGTCATCAAGTGGGAGATCTAAATCTAGAGGGAGATCTAAATCTCCAGGAAAACCTGTAAAGGTGGTGTGCTAGAAATGTGGAAAGAAAGGGCACTACAAAAGGGATTGTAAATTTAAAGCTCCTGATAAAGGAAAGGGATCTAATGATGCTCCTTCTGCAGAGGTGAAAACCACCTCAAATGAAGGTGGGGATGTGTAATTGTCTTCTTCAAGTACACCTGTAGATCATGAGGCATGGTTAATTGACTCAGGTGCATCCTTTCACTTCACTCCCCATAGAGAGTGGTTCTATGAATATGAGAAATACGATGGTGGTGATGTCTTCTTAGGGGATGATAGGAAGGCTATAATCATTGGTCGCAAAAAAGTAAAGTTGAAGTTGCAAGGTGGAAGGATTAGAACACTTCCAGGTGTTCTGCATAATCCTGCACTAACCAGAAATCTGATTTCTATAAATAAGCTAGATGATGCAGGTGTAAAAATAGTGTTCGAGAAGGATACCTGCAAGATGGTTTGGGGAGCACTGGTATTGATTCGGGGAGTTCAAATTAGAACTCTGTACAAGCTGCAAGGTAGCACCGTTTTTGATGGGTGCAATAGCTCTGTGGTTCCTAAAAGTGGAGCAGAAAATCTAGTGGTCTCTAGAGAGAATACCATGTTGTGGCATCAAAGGCTTGGACATATTGGAGAGAAGGGTATTTGAATACTTCATGGTAAAGGTATGGTAGAAGGTATGAGTAATAGCTCTTTGGATTTTGATATTTGTGAAAATTGTGTATATGGGAAGCAAAATTGGGTGAGTTTCCCCTTTGGTGGTAAGAGGGTGAAACATATATTAGAACTTGTGCACAATGATGTGTTTGGACCTGTGAAGGTTCCATCACTGGGTAAGTCTATGTACTATGTATCATTTATAGATGACTTCTCTAGGAATACATGGATATATTTCCTTAAGAAGAAATTTGAAGTCTTTGACAGGTTTAAAGAATTTAAGGCTCTGGTGGAAAACCTGGCAGAGAAGAAGATAATAGTGTTGAGGACAGATAACGGTGGAGAGTTTTGCAGTAAGGAATTTGAAGAATTATGTAAGAAGTGTGGTATAGCACGACAAAAGACTACTCCATACACACCTGAGAAAAATGGGGTTGTAGAAAGAATGAACAAGACGTTGATGGAAAGGGAAAGAAGCATGCTCAGTGGTGCCAGGTTAGGACAAGAATTCTGGGCAGAGGTGGTGGAGATAGCATGTTACCTGGTCAACAGATTACCTTCATCAGCGTTGGAGGATAAGACTCCACAAGAGGTATGGATTGGTAAGAAACCATCTCTTTCACATCTGAGGGTCTTTGGATGTGATGCATATGTACATGTTCCAAAGGAAAAACGAACCAAGTTGGATAGTAAATCTGAAAAGTGCATCTTTATTGGGTATAAGGATGGCTTAAAGGGTTATAAGCTTTGGAACCTAGTAACAAGGAAGGTTGTGTATAGTCGAGATGTGGTGTTCATAGAGGTAAAAGATGTTATTAAACATGAAGTCCAACCAAAGGAGTCTGAGAAGATAGAGTTTGAGCTTAAGGAGGAAGAATCAGACTCTACAACAGAGGAGGAATCAGAAGGTGAAGAGCCACAAACTCCAGGTGTCAGAAGATCAATTCGAGAAATAAGGCAACCAAAAAGGTATAGTCCATCTGCTTTCTATTCAAATTTTGCTTTATCTATTACTGACAATGATCCCATAACTGTGAAGGAAGCAATAGATCCAGAGGCTGGCAAACTCTGGAAAGAGGCCATGGTTGATGAAATGGCATCTTTGCACAAAAATGAGGCTTGGGATCTAGTGGAGTTTCCGGATGTAAGGAAACCCATTGGTAGCAAATGGGTGTTCAAGAAGATGATGAATGTAGAAGGAAAGGTGGAGAAATACAAAGCTCGGTTGGTAGCAAAAGGTTATTCCCAGGTGCCAGGAATTGATTTTGGTGATATTTTTTCTCCTATTGCGAAGGTAACTTCTATTAGATTACTTTATATGTTGTTGCTGCTTTTGATTTTGAGGTTGAACAAATGGATGTGAAGACAACATTTCTTCATGGGGATCTGGAAGAGGAAATATACGTGAAGCAACCTAAAGGCTTTACGGTTAAGGGTAAGAAAGAACTGGTATGCAAGTTAAAGAAGTCTTTGTATGGGTTAAAACAGTCACCAAGGATGTGGTATCAGAAATTTGATACATCTATACGGGGACTTGGCTTCACTAGAAGTAAGGAAGATCACTGAGTGTATTTTAAATTAATTGGTGACCGTGTTATTTATTTGGTATTGTATGTGGATGATATGTTTCTGATTGGAAATGACAAAGAAATTATCCGGGATTTGAAGACACAATTGTCCTCTAAATTCGACATGAAAGATCTTGGTGTTGCAAACTATATTTTGTGCATGGAAATTAAAAGAGATCGGGAAAAGAGGAAGCTCTGGTTAAACCAGAGGAAGTATGTCAAGACAACACTATAGAGGTTTAATATGTAGGATAGTAAACCAGTGAAAGTTCCTATTCCTGTAGGTGTGAGGTTATCTGCTGAACAGTGTCCCAAGACACAAGAAGAGGAAGAGGACATGTCCCATGTTCCATATGCAAGTGCAGTCGGTAGCTTGATGTATGCAATGGTCTGTACTAGAGTAGACATTGCACATCCAGTGGGAGTATTGAGTAGGTTTATGTCAAAACCAAGGAAGGAGCACTGGACAACAGTGAAACAAGTTTTCAGGTATTTGCATGTCACTAGAGATTATGGTTTGTGCTACCAAGGAAGACCAGGATTGGACAAAGCATTGGATATTCGTGGCTTTGTTGATGCAGACTAGGTTGGAGATCTAGATCAGAGAAGATCTACAAGTGGGTATTTGTTTAACCTATTTGGAGGTGTAGTTAGTTGGATGAGTAAGAAACAATCTATAGTGGCACTATCAATTACAAAGGCAGAATACATGGTAGCCACTCATGCAAGCAAGGAAGCAGTTTTGTTGCAGAGATTGTGTTCAAGTATGGGGTTAGTACAGGGAGCTATAAGGATAGAATGTGACAACCAAAATGCAATTTTCTTGGCAAAGAACCCTGCTTATCATTCAAAGACAAAGCACATTGATGTTCAGTATCACTTTGTGAGGGATATGATAGAAGAAAAAAGGTGTTGCTGGTAAAGGTGGACATTTTGAAGAATACTACAGATGCATTGACAAAATCTGTGAGCTCTAAGAAGTTCTCTTGGTGTAGAGAAAAAATGGGCATTACAGGGCTGGATAAATGACTAAGCTCTCTTGTGGCCCCCTATGGAAAGAAAACAACAAGTAGGAGAATGTTGGGTTGTATTATATTCTTTCCATTACTAGCCCACATAGTTAACCGGGGGGTTAGAGGGGGGTGGAGCCCCCCCCCCTCGTTGTGCCTATTGCGTAGCGGGAGGGTCACAGGGGGTTTGAGGGGTGCAGGTAACGCCCCAGAAAATTTTGTTTTTGGAACCTGTATTAGGTTGGGCAGACCTGCCTATGGTTTTGTGCATGATTTTCGCACATGGTTTTGGATTCAATGGTTTTTAGTCCATAGTATTGGATGCTTCGGCATGTATAAATATGTATTGTAACATTGAAAGGAACATAATGAAAAATCAAGTTGGTTGTCCCGGTTTTGGGATCCAGGGGAAAATCTCTGTGTATATGTGTTATTCTCTCACATTGTTTATTTTCTATGTTTTAGAATTTGTATGCAGGTAATTTCTATACAGGGTTAAAACCTACAGTCGTGGGACAGAAAGGATTTCTCGAGGTTGTAAGAACATGTGAAATCCATCCAGGTAGCCCCTTACTCCCACACGAAATTATTAATGAGAAGGAGGATCCTGGACAAAATTGTCAGGATGAGATCTTGGAAATCCTATTACTAACAGCTCAACGACCCCTCAACGCATCAGATTACATTTACCGACATTCCAATCCAGAGATACAATGAGAATAGGAATATAAGGATATGACAACATACATAAATAACGACATCACTCCAGGAAAAGGTCATCCAAAGAAATAAATCCCAAAGTGGAAATATCTAGAAATTGTTAGACAATCTTGAATGGCTCCTTGGAAGTGCGGGAGAGGCCCTTCTGGAAGGCATACCCGGCCAATGAGAAATGGAAGAAAACGAGAGCTAAAAAATTCACCACCGTGTAACCAAGACTTACCTGTAGGAAAGTGTAGTAGGAAAAACTAGTAAAACCATGATCAAATCCCCCAGATAAGATTAGGAAAGCCTAAATATATGAAGAGAAGGGTGAAGCTTCACCTTATAACAATCCAAAAAATTTGTGCAAAAAAGTCCGACCCCCCCAGGCTCATGAAAATGTACATTTGATCCTCCATAAGTAAACTAAAATCATCGAGCTAAGTAGAATATGTAGTATGATTTTACAAACCAACCAGTTTAAACAAGAACACCCAGCCGGGCCAAAGTCCGAAGGCCCAAAAAACTAAGTATTAATACCACATTGTACCTCCAAGTCAAATATTTTTGTCATGTCCATAAAAATGCTTCAATAAAAATACACACATAGGTTGCATACTCTAAACCAACATAAAATGCATCTCCACTAACAAGATCCATGTGGCCATCCAATGCTACAACCTCTGCAACACCATGTGGACTTAATCATGTGATACCAAGAAAGTACACCACAATCTTCCTAGTCATATGAAAAGGGTCACAACCCTTCCCGGGTTCCCAAAGAAGAATATAAAGAAATGTGTGTATTACATGGGGGAGTCGTTGTCACAGTTTCCTCAGTAGATGAAGATATTGGGAAACAGGGGCAGACAAGCATGTTCTCTCTACATATAAACCCAAGAGAAATTATAAAAGAGCGAGAAATACCATCCTGATTCTAAGAAAAATCACAACAAAGAGAATAACGAGAATTTGGAGAAGTATAAAGATAGATTCGTCCTCTTCGAACCTGAAAGATGTCATGTCCCAGCCCTGAAATGCTCATTTCCTTGTGTCCTTACCATTGCATCACCTCCTGTCCTCCTTCCAACATAACAAACCTGTGAATGGTAATGTTGTCACTTTGCATCTCCTCATAAAAGTGAAATGTCATAATGTCACCCTTTCATTTTCGTAGTATTTATAATGAGCTTTGATATTGCATTTTTGAAGTTAAAAGCTTTTGTCTTTGAGCTTGAACCCGACGATCTATGAGAATACAACATAGAGTTTAGAACAAAACTAGCCTTTTGATTTAGGAAACCTTATGAAAAATGGGTGAAGAGAATTCTACAGATTCGTTAGAGGTGTTGGTTGGTCAATTTGCTAATTTTTATTTCGAAACAGGTCAGGGCAAAGAGAAGGATAATGTGGCATCAGAGACTGATCAAGATTCATGTGACTGTTGGTATCCTAAACAGTTGCAGTGCCCAACCAGCGAATGGTGTTTGGGGCTACTGGGAGCAATGGAGACGAGGGTAAGAAGCGAGGCAGGAAGTCGAGCCAAAATCCCTGAGTTGTGTTACATGATTGTAATGAGGGTGGTGAGAAGAAGAAAAGAGGGTGAAAGCCTAAGATTAAAACCCCAAAAAAATCTGGGCTTTTGAATTCAAATTGGGGAGAATTAGCGAAACCCTATATGAAGGTTGAAATTAATGATGCAGATCTCGAAATGAGAAGGAAAACTACTATTTTTAGGGAGTCCAGTGCATAGGTTCAGGCCACAGTGTCTGAATGGTCTTTTCCATTACGTGAAGCATGGTTGGAAATTGTTTCCCGTGCGGACCTCGGTGTTTCGAATTTTCTGGATAGCCGGAATTCTCAATTCCTAGATTCCAATTTCGAATTCCCTTAGTGTTTCGAATTTTCAAATTTCAATTCCCAAATTCCACTCAACCAACAAATCCCACCAAACCTAGGAACCAAGACTGAGAGTCAACATCAGGAAAGTGGAGGAAAATGTTCACAAACGTTGTTTTTTCTACATATGCCTTTTCCACTTACTAGCAACATAGAATTAATTTTACAAAAATCCAATCATTTTATTTACAAATTATATTTAAAAGTTAGCTAGAAAATTTCAATCTATTCATTCTTAAATTCCTCATGGATTTTTTTTAAATCATGCCACAATTTCCCTGTTTTCTAGGTAAATTTGAAGCCTCGTTAGACTAGGAAAAAAACACTATTTGTATTCAGAGTGCAATTCCTTCGTACTAATATATTATTATATCACTGATTGGTCACAACATTTAGAATTATGGTGAGAAAGTAAAACAATAAATGCTAATTTCATTTATGAGAAAGAAATCATTTTTTAGGAGTTGTCTATAGTGGGACTTTTTGGACTTTCCGGTGCTGGAATCTGGCAAAAAATTTTGACACCCTTAAAAAACCGTAAGGCACTTGGATTGTGCAGGGGTTACCCATCAAATTTTGATTTCAAAACCCCCATCAAATTTGTGATTTCCATAAATTCCTCCCAGATTTTAGAGAAATTAGACCAGAAATTGATTTGTGTTATTTAAATTGTTTTTTGACTCTATATATGGATTCGACACCCTTAAAAACCCCTAGGGCAGTTGAATTGTGCAGGGGTTATGTATCAAATTTGTGATTTCAAAACCCCCATCAAATTTGTGATTTCAATAAATTTTTGCCAGATTTTAGAGAAATTAGAACAAAATAATAGCAAAAACTTCCAAAAATCCACAAAAGACAATAATTTTTTATAGATTTATGAATATATATGTATATTTTATTAATATATATATATATTATAATATATATTATATTATTCGATATACGTATATATTTTTTTTATAAATTTCTTTTAACTTTATGTCATATATAATTTTTATTTAATTTTATGTTATGTATAAATAATAATTTGTTTCTTTACTTCCGATAGACCAATGTTTGGTCTCAGTAGATGTTAATCATCATCATCATCAAATTGCTTTGTAAATTTACATTGATTTAATTTATATTTAAAATGAATTGATGTTAATTATTTTTTGTTAAATATTCTTACGGTGACAAAAATATGATATTATTTATCATAAACTCGATTGAAAAATACCTTAGCATATTACAATCGATATTTTATTTATATTTTATTTATTTA
>APFE031263139.1:0-13010 GCA_000404065.3 Pinus taeda | reverse complement strand
ATATATTTATATAAAGTATAATTAATTATATTAATATGTTTTTGTTATGTTTAATTTGGTACATTGTTTTTTAAATAAATTTTTATAGCATAATTAAATTAGTTTAGATTCATCTTAATTTGAGATTTACAAGGATTAAATTATTGAAAATACAAATTTATTTACCTTGAAAATTTTGATTCTTCTTTGCATTTAATAGATTAGGTTTAGAGATAAAATAAATCTATGTTGATTCTTAATAATATTATTTATATTTATATAAATTTTACATCTCTATTCTTATTTTAAATTTTATTAAAATCTAAATTATATATGAAAAAAAGTGCAACATTTATTTATATATGTGTCGCGCTATAATGTATGTTAAACGTTTTCCAACAAATAATTGATTATGTAATAAATAAAATAAAAGAAGAGATCTATGTAAAATGCAAACATTTTAATTCGATAAAAATAAAAATAAAAATAATCATGTTATAATAATAATAATAATAATAATAGTAATAATGGCCCTTGGTATTAAGAACTCCTGGTATGGACCCATGATATTCATGTGGAATATAGCCTATTTAAAGGGGAAATTAAACCAGTCTACATCCATCTTAACTCTGGATCTACCAAGACCAAGGAATGATCAAATTTCTTGATATGAAAACCCCTTTTAAAATGAAAAGAGATTTGATCTCACTTGGGGCTTGATAGATCTATAATTAAAAGAATCTAAACAAGTTTATATAATTTTCACATCCCTATACATAAATATTCTTATTTATAATAGTATGTTTATTAATTAAATTTATTAAATTTTATATATTTATTAATGATATCTTTTCAATGAGATGGTTAACAATATGAATTATGATTATTTCATGACATTTCACATAAAAAAAAGTTTTTAGTTGTATTAATAAAAAATAATCCAATTCTCACATACCCATAAGTAAAACCTTTAATAAATAAATAAATAAAAATATATATATATATATTTATTTTATCTATATAACAATACAGTACAGTACATTAGTCCTTCAATGTATAAACCAAGGATCTACTTATTTAATTGGTAATAATACATTGACTCAGCCCCTAAACATATAAACAAACGGACTTATTATTACGGCAACACTTATTTAATTCTTGAATCTTTGCAATACATAGGCATAGATATAAGACCTATGGTAACATTTACTAAGGTTTTGTGGTGATATATGAGTCACCTCACATTAGTTTAGTTATACCTTAAGCACATGACTCAGTTCAATCTTTAATTACATCATTCGACATTTGTTCAGTAATTAATGACATCCTTTTTGGGCGGCTTACTGCCGCTATGGTTGAGGAACCACGGCCTCTTGAGCTTTCGCCGTGGTGTCTAGCTGGGACTTCATGCACGGGTAAGAGTGCAACATCAATGGTCCCTCGGCGATTTCCAAATCAAACGATGGAGAAATTTTGCCATCGATCTAAACTCTGTGAGGATGTGGAAACCGGTCCTTTGGTGCATTTTCCATACACTTGTTCGGTCTCTGGTTCACTATGGAATTCTTTCTTTGGTAATGGATTCCGCTTGTATTTTTCTTCCTTCTGAAGCGTTCTTAGTGTTGGGTTGAAGTGTTTTTCATGGGAACTAAGGACTTTCCTATTTTTTACACTTTACCTCTCAAGACTATCCTCGCATCTGGGTCCAGTTCTGATGTATCTTTTGTATGGGAAAGTATATACTCCCATACTCCCATTTCTATATTGTTGATTTTGGTTTATTTTTCTTAAAGTTCATCATTGAATCTAATCTGATTTCTTGGTGCTTATTTGTCAGGTTTTTCATGCCCAGGTGCTGAAGCGTTTGGAGATCTTTGCTCCTTCTGCCAAAATCCTTATTCCTCAGCAAGTCTTCACCAGGTATGCGTGAGGGGTTTTGGTTAAATACAGAATGGGGATTTCTTAGCTTCTTTTCCTATGTTAGTTGAATGCGTCAATTTTGAAATGGATTAGAGGTTCTGATACAGTGTATGTATTTTAGTTTTAAGGCTCAGAGCCATCAATTCAACCTTAGAATCTATGAGTTTTTAAGTGTAAAAGATGAAACCCTCGCTTGGGGTTTTGCGCTGTATTCGTCTGTTATTTGGCTCTAAACTAAAGGTGTTTCAGTTTTTATTACATAATAATTATTTCAGACTTTGGTTCTGCTCTTTATGCATATATTTCTCCAATTCGGTATTGAGGCACTGTAACTTTTCTATTAACTTGTAGCACATTATTTATGGTATTTACTATGGTTACTATTTAGCGGCATATCCTGCTTTTCCTTTCTGGGTTGTAAAGTTTTCTTTTTGGTTATATCCTTTAGCTAGATTTAGTTCCAGCTCTGCCCTCTTGGAGCTGAGTTGGTACTGGAAAGCCCTACATACTATATTTCTTTCTCTAAGGGTTAGTGGTTTTTCTTGCTCTAGTAATGAGGCAGAACCCTGTTCTTTACCTAACTCCCAATGTTGCGTTTCTAATCAACAATTAGGGTTATAATCACATTTTCTTGCGTTCTTCCTAACTGGAAAACTATGCACCTTCCTTTACTTCATTAGTTGCTTCTATGAATTTAACAACAGATAGTTTCATTTATTTGCGGGTTCTTCATTATTATTTTTAATTTCTGTTTCTATCAATTTATCAGTAAATGATTCCGCTATTCTACAGTTTTACTGTCTTTACGAGTTAATAACAATTAATCTTGTTATTCTATAGGTTTACTGTTTTTATGAAGTGATAGTGAATAACTTCGTTATTCTATGGGTTTACTGTCTTTATGAATTAACAGTGAATAACTTCGTTATTCTATAGGTTTAGTTTATTTATGAATTAATAGTAAATAATTTAATTATTCAACAAGTTTACTATATTTATGAATTAATAGTAATTAACTTCGTTCTTCTATAGGTTTACACACATACCCTTCTTAATTACTAGGTCCATAATTTTCATAGTAATTAATTTAGTTAAAATAAAATCATATCCATCATGCTAATTAGAAGATAAATCCTATGACTAAATAGGTAGGGTCTCTAGATCATACTTATCTCTCTCACTTAAATTCGAGTTGAACTAGATTTTAATTCTCTGTTTATCTTGCAAAAATCATTGTATTTTAGTAGACATAGGGGGTCTTGTATTTTAAGTAAGTTAGTTTCCTAAGTGTTAAATTAATGTAATTATTTAGGCTTTTGAGTTATTTCAATGAGAATAGGAATTAATTAAGTATTTTGAGGCATATTTGTAAATGTTCTCAAATGTTCGAGAACATAAGAGATTTAGGATAGTTGAAAGATTTGGGAATCAATTGTAAATCTTAGTTTAGGAGTTGGTTTCATAATTTGTGGATTAAAGAAGATCTTTAGGGATAAAGAAGAGATTTTAGGATTTTTTTGCGAAAGTTATGGATCTAAACCACGAATTGGTTATAGAATCCTTTTGTATAAATGTAATCCTAAAAGGCATAGAAAGGGGTTAGCTAGTTAGAGGTTGTGAGTCAGAGGTTTGATTGTAAGCCTATGGTCAGGTAGGAAAACAAAGGCCACTGATTAGAAAATCCGGTAAGAGAGGTAGAGAGTCTCATTAAGTAATCATTTGTTTATATATATATATATGGAGAGAGAGAGAGAGAGAGAGAGAGAATTCAATTCTTGAATTGTGTGAGTGTGGATTGAGTAATATATATATATATAGAGAGAGAGAGAGAGAGAGAGAGAGAGAGAGAGAGAGAATTTAATTCCTGAATTGTGTGAGTGTGGATTGAGTAATCGAATGATAAATTGTGTGTGAATTAGAGTTTATGTGTAGCATATATCTGCAAGTGAAGTTTGAGTAGAACACAAAGAAGAAGTGAGGGTGAAGGATCGTGGTTTGATCGTTAAATACATTTGAAGGATCATAGTTAAGGTTCATGAGTGATTGTGTTAAAAGTACGTAGGGTAAGTCCAAGAGGGAGTTGTGTTGCACAACAAATAAATAATGAAACCCTAGAGAAACCTAAAACCACAAAAGAACACTGAGAATGGCATAGAAACGAAGTAAATAGAAGTACAAAGAAATGAAGTGACAATGCACAAGAGCCATTGGATCTATAATATCAATGAACGAGGTTGAAAGCGACGGGCGATCAAGATTAAGTCGCGCAACATAAAGTAAAAGAAATGAGCAATGGATATTAAACCTAAGAGTTAGCGGAATAGGAGAGTGATTTCCTTAGGTGGAACTGGTTTTTGCGTGGCATAAAAAACGTAAGTGGTTTCCAGAAAATGAACCTGATGAAGGTATGAACCATATCTTAATTGAGCTAAAACCTAGAGGAGATCGGACCATCCATTGAATCCATGATCAAACGGAGATCATGTGCTAAGAAAGTGCAAAGAAGTCTTTCAGAAATGGACCCGATAAAAGTTTATACAACAAGGTTAAGATTTTGTTGAGATCTGGTGATCAAGACCGTCCGTTGGTGGACTGATCAGATATATATCGCGTGGAGAAGATGTGCGCATGTTAATTCACTGAGCGAACCTGATATAATTATGGTCGTGAGTTAAAGTTATCTGAGTTTTGGAGGATGAATGGAGATCGCATGATAGCCATTGATGTGGTGGAGTGAAATCAACGGTGGAGGATTGAACCAATAAAGGTGAGCATTGGTATATGTGCGTGGCAGAAAGGTAAGGTTAAGTGGGTGTAGGCTATATTTCTATTATATGAGGTTATAATAGAAATAAAGTGAATTAAAAAATTTAAGTCGGGTTGACAAAGTCTAACTATGGTATGGTTAAAATGAGCGGATGTTATGAATCAAACAAGGTTATGGAGGGTTGAATAGAGTTCTGCTCAAAGGTTAATTAAGGGTCACACTATTGAATAGTCAAACGAAACGTTTCCGCATAAAACTTAATTAAGAAGCCTTAAAACTTTATTTGTGAAGGTTTTCGCCATGGATCAGGTGATTAAGACCTAGGACCAGTGACATGCAATTTTATTGGCATAATGTGGGTATTGTCGGCTTAGGTTGGCATCATTTGGTATCAAAGCATAATTAGGAAATTCTATGTTATTTTTAAAGACATGATATAGGCAAGAGGAAATCCAGTTATTTGAATCTGATAACTAGAAGGCATGACATAAGATGAGAGTAAGTGATACTCTTAAGAAGAGGTTGCAGAAGCATAAAGAAAGCACATTGATGTTTGTTTTCTTGAGGAAAATGGAGATTCACCCAATGTGAAGAGTGGATGGAGACTGCTTGTAAAGTCATACAAGTATTGTTTTATTTAACTCTGGTTTGAGTTTTGTAGGTTAAAGACAGATTAAATCTTGATAGAAGTAGAAAAATAAAGAAATTTGTATAAGTTCTAAAGAAAAAAGTGATTGACAGACTCGAAAAACAGGTGGCAGTGAACCTGAAGAATCCGACTGAAGGTCGGACAGAGAGGACAAGAGTTTTCTCAGAAGGAAGTTGAACAACAAGCAATTGAAAGCCGGAAATGATCTTTCATTTAATTATCATTGATATGAAAGTAATAGTAATTAGTGAAGCATCTCATAAAGAATATCACAGCATGAAGAGCAGTGATGAGGAATGCCAGTAAAGGCTTCTGTGAGAGAGTGAAAGAACCTAGTATTTCACTTATGTTTCAAATACAAGAGGATAGTTGTGTTCTCAAAAGAGCAGATGAGATGAAATCTAGAGCATGGAGTGCTCATATGGTTGCAAAGGAGAGAACCAGAAAGATGCCAAAAGACTGAGCTCAGGGAGAGAAGCTTAGTGAGGTATCATGCAACAGGGAGGATTTGTTGTTGCAGAAACTTGTGTAGCTCATAGTGAGTGAAGAAATCATAGAGATGGAGAAGAAGATGTCTATCGATAGTCATAGCAGAGGTTCTGAGGAAGACCACAACAGGAGAAAAGGGAAGAAGGAGAATAGGTAAATGGCAAGAGAATGAGTCAAGAGGAAATTGACAAACAGATTGGTGAGTTGAAAGAAAAACTCAATGTATTGAGGATGATACTTGAGGAAAACCAAATACTAGGTTGGGTCTTGAGAAAAAGGTAGTGAAGTGACATAAGCTACAGAGAAGGCTAAAATAGAGGCAGGTGACGTGGATGATGGAAGAACTCAGAGAAGCTAAGTTAGAAATGGAAGTTTCCATTTATGACCCAGAACAAGGTGAAGTTCTATGTGAAGATGAAGACTTGAAGACTAAAACTTCAAGTGAGACCAAAAGGTCACATGATTGTAAATCTAATAATTTGTGTATGTTTGCAGGTGAAACATGTAAAGAAGGACAATTTGCTAATATTTTCATAAAGGAGGAAGAAGACAGGTAGAATCTAAATTTTGTTCTGAAAGAAAATGAGATAGATAGGTCTCATGTAAATGCATGTGCACAACTGGGGGAAAGTTTTACTTTTTAGCATATTGCAAGGACTGAAAGCATAGGAAATTTGACCATGATGATTGCCAAGAGCAAGAAGAAGTGGAAAAGGATATAAAGCAACCAAGTGGGTAGCTTGAAGAGGTTGAAGAAAATACCATTGAAATATTTCTGAGTCATGTAGAGGACTTGGAACAACAGAAATACTTTAGTAAAACATTGATGTTTGATGTTGTTACAAGACAAGAACAATTTCTTGAGAAGGAAGGAGATGAGAATCAATCTGAATTGATATGTGAAGCAACAGTTGAGATTATTGAACTCTATAATTTTCAAATTGATAATTTGTGTATAAATGCAGGAATCATAAGTAATGATGAAGTAATGATGAAGTACTTATGAAGTGTAACAGAGAAATTGAATTGTTGGAGTATTTTCTGGAAAATTCAGACCATGATAGTATGATTGCAGAGGAAGGAGTTCACTACAGTGGAAAAGTGCAAGAAGAAATCATGGAAGCAGATGGTGTGCAGGAGGGACTAGCTAACAGTGTCATAAATTCTTTTGAGAATTTAAATCAGCATACTGATGTGCTGATAGAGGAGGAGAAATTAGAGAAGCATACCAATGTGTTGCCAAAGGAAGAAGAGGCGCAGAAGCCTTATGATTTTTATTTATAAAAAAAATTGTGAGTGTAGGTTTAGTTGCAGATGCTAGAGAAAATTTAGCATAGATGAGTAGCCAAATAGAGATGGAAGAAGAGGATTTTATGGAAAATTTTAATCCACGAATCAGAGATGTTCAATTAGTGGAAAGAATGTTAGATAGTCAGGATTCAATGCAAAAAGAAACAAACATGAAAGAGGGTAAAGATGAAATGGTGGTTGATAGAATCCGACAACTTCAATGAGAAGATAATGAACAGAAGTTTGAAGAGTTAGTGAACAACAATAATAACTTGAGACAAAGAGAAAGAGGTAGCAGTAAGTGGCAGAGTATGGACTAGCCCAAGGATGTGCTGGAGATGGATATTGAAGAGTTATGGAAGTTAATCATGAAACAGTCTGTATGGAGGAGATTGACAGTAGCGGGAAGTGTGATCAATCAAAATTTGAACCTAATTGATAAGGAGAGGAAGATGAAATAGAAGACAGCAGACATCCAGTTGTAGCAAAGGTGCAGAGCTTTCAAAAAACTACAAACTAAAGTTTGGGACCCTGGAGGTTTTCTATCAAGATATGAAGACACAAAATCAGGAGATCATGAATATTTTCTATCTTGGGAGTCTGATGCAGGAGCATTCAGCTTAGAAAAATCATTGTATTTTAGTAGACATAGGGGTTCTTGTATTTTAAGGAAGTTAGTTTCCTAAGTGTTAAATTAATGTAATTATTTAAGATTTTGAGTGATTTCAATGAGCATAGGAATTAATTAAGTATTGCGAGGCATATTTGTAAATGTTCTCGAATGTTGGAGAACATGAGAGATTTAGGATAGTTGAAATATTTGGGAATCAATTGTAAATCTTAGATTAGGATTTGGTTACATGATTTGTGGATTAAAGAGGATCCTTAGGGATAAATAAGAGATTTTAGGAATTTTTTGAGAAAGTTATGGATCTAAACCAAGAATTGGTTATAGAATCCTTTTGTATAAATGTAAGCCTAAAAGGCATAGAAAGGGGTTAGCTAGTTAGAGATTGTGAGTTAGATGTTTGATTGTAAGCCTATGGGTAGGTAGGAAAATATAGGCCACTGATTAGAAAAACAGGCCAGAGAGGTAGAGAGTCTCATTATGTAATCATACATACATCTATATATATATATATAGAGAGAGAGAGAGAGAGAGAGAGAGAGAATTCAATTCTTGAATTGTGTAAGTGTGGATTGAGTAATCGAATGATAAATTGTGTGTGAATTAGAGTTTCTGCATAGCATATTTTTGCAAGTGAAATTCGAGCAGAACATAGAGAATACGTGAGGATAAAGGATTGTGATTTAATCGTTGAATCCATTTGAAGGATCACAGTTGAGGTTCAGGAGTGACTATGTTAAGAGTACGCGGGGTAAGTCCAAGAGGGAGTTGTATTGCAGAACAACTAAATACTAAAACCTTAGAGAAATTCGAAACCACAAAAGAACGTTGAGAATGGCATAAAAACGAAGTAAAGAGAAGTGCAAAGAAATGAAGTGACGATGCATAGGAACTATTGGATCTATAAGATCAATGAATGAAGTTGAAAGCGATGGGTGACCAAGATTAACTCGCACAACATAAATTAAAAGAAATGAACAGTTGAGATTAAAGCTAAGAGTTAGCTGAAGAGGAGAGCGGTTTCCTTAGGCATAAGTGTTTTTTGCGTAGCATAAAGATCATAAGTGGTTTACAGAAAACAAACCCAATGAAGGTATGAACCATATTATAATTGAGTTGAAATCTAGAAGAGATCGGACCGTCCATTAAATCCGTGATCGAACGGATATCGCGTGCTGAGAAAGTATGGATGAATCTTTGAAAAATGGACACGATAAAATTTTATATAGCGGGGTTAAGGTTTGTTGAGATCTAGTGATCAAGAACGTCCGTTGGTGGATTGATCGGACATATATCATGTTGAGAAGATTTTCGCAGGTTAATTTGCTGAGCGGAGCTGATATGATTATGGATGTGAGTTAAAGTTAATTGAGTTCTGGAGGATGAATGGACATCACACGATAGTCGTTGATCTCGTGGAGTGAAATCAATAGTGGAGGATTGAACCGATAAAGGTGAGCATAGGTATATGTGCAAGGTGGCAGAAAGGTAAGGTTAAGTGGGTCTAGGCTATATTTCTATTATATGAGGTTATAATAGAAATAAAGTGAATTAAAAGGTTTAAGTCGAGTTGACAAAGTCTAACTATGGTATGGTTAAAATGAGCGGATTGTATGAATCAACTAAGGTTATGGAGGGTTGAATAGAGTTTTTCTCTAAGGTTAATTGAGGATCACACTATTGAATAGTTGAATGAAACGTTTCCACATAAAACTTAATTAAGAAGCCTTAAACCTTTATTTGTGAAGGTTATCACCGTGGATCAGGTGATTAAGGCTTGGGACCAATGACATGCAATTTTATTGGCATAATGTGGGTATTGTCGACTTAGGATGGCATCACCTCCCAACCTTGAGACCAGCGCTGCTTCGTTTTATGTCTCCCCCCGAGCTACCCCTCACAGGTTTTCTCCTCAAGAACTTATATCTTAAACAGTAATAGCTATCTCGTCTTAACCAGACATAGCTACTTTATCATTGTTTGTCCTTCTAGCATAGTTAACCTCTTTCTTTTTTTTTAATATTTCTCAACCTTTTTCCTTCATGATCTCATATGCCCCATCCTCTTGATCCCTTGGAATAAATCTTCTCATGGAAGTAGTTAGGTTTAGGTAACCACCCAACCTAACTGTTTGAGAAACAAAATTGTTACCCTTTTGATAATTCATTCTCATTTAATTTTAATCAAACAATTACTACCATCATTCTGACATTCCACTTTTCATATATTTTAATCAAAATTAACTAATTATATAAACTTAATCCGTATTTAGTTTCTTTAAAAGTGTAGTAAATAAATATTTACATATATGGGGGATATCACATCTTCCCCCCTAAGATTGAACATCGTCCTAATGTTCTTCTATTGGAAATAACTTTGGAAACATCTCCCTCATAGTCTGTTCATCTTCCCAAGTAGCCTCGTCTGGCCCAAAATGTTGCCATTGTACTTTAACTTGGGTGATAACTCATTTTTTCAACATTACTTCTCTCTGATCGATTATACCCATTAGTTCGACCAGGAAATCACGTTCTGGTTAGATCATTATGCCACAATAAAGCTTTAGTCAATTTCATGAAATCAAAACATAAATCAGTTATACGATATTTTATGTATACGTATATTTATATAAGATTTACCTATGAGAGTTCAATTCCTCTGACTCACCTGTATATCCTGCCAACTTATTATGTGTTTGGGGTCATATATATATTTCTTTAATACATAAACATGAAAGACATTGTGCACACAAATATGGTTGGGTAAGGCGAGTTAATAAGCCACTGGCCCAATTCATGCTAAAATTTGAAAAGGACCGCAAAATCGAGCTGCCAATTTGGTGCATCCATTCCATTACAGTCTACTTTCTTGGCCCAAACACGAACATAGACATAATCCCGCACCTAGAATTCCCAAAAACTTCTTTTCTGGTCAGCAAAATTCTTTTGTTGGTCTTAAGAGACCTTTAAATTGATTTGTACTTCTTTGACCATTTCTTCCATTTATGCTAGCATATCAAGCCCTATCATTAACTTATCTTCTGGACCACCCCAATTTGAGGGAGTCCTAAATTTACGCCCATACAACACTTCAAAAGGGATCATTTGTGTAGAAGTATCATAACTGTTGTTATAAGCAAACTCCACTAGATGTAAACACTATTCCCACTCAGATGGTTATTGCATTACATAAGATCGAAGCATATCCTCTGCTACCTGATTTACTTGTTGAGTCTTCCCATTTGTTTGAGGGTAGTAGGTAGTACTAAAATGTAGTTGAGTGCCTAGTCCTTCAAACAAGGCTTTCTAGAAGGATGATGTAAATTTTACATCACGGTCTGAAATTATAACTTTTGGTATGTTGTGTAGCTTAAAAACAGTTTGTGTAAATATGTTAGCAATCTATACTGCCTTATAAGTACATTGTATAGGTATGAAGTGAGAATATTTTCTCAGCTTATCAACTACCACCATTATTGAATCATTCTGTTTTCTTGACTTGGGCAACCCTGTTATAAAATCGATAGAAATAACTTCCCATTTCCATTCCAAAATAGGTAATGGGTGAAGTAAAAGAGTTGGGTGACTGTGTTTTTTTTATGAAACCAACTCAATAAAAGATAGAAAAGATATATCAACGCCTTAAAATCGAACCTCTTTAAGGAGGAAACCTCCTTTACATTACATAAATGAACAATTCTTAGATGATTCAAATGACCAAACCTCCTTTCTATATATAGGAGTCTAAGGAGTCACAATATAACCCAGCCGACCTAACAATAATAATATAAAGCCACAAAAATTACAATAGAAGGATTCTATGGGGCATAGTAATAACAATATGGGGACAATAGGGGCACAAAAATATTAATAAGGGGTACAACTACAATAGTAATGGGGTAATCACTAGTATTATAGGGACCCAACATGCCCCTCTCCTTCAAAAAAGTGTTGTCCTCAACGCTTGAGTAGTTCTAGATGCTTCTAGATAAAATTCTCATCCTCCCATGGGGAATATTTAGCGGATAACTTCTTCCACTTGATAAGATACACCGAAATTGATCGATTTCGTAGCTGTCAAGTTCTTATTTCTGTGACTGCTTCCGGTTCTAATACATTTTTTCCTTCCTCATCAAGTTCTGGCAATATTGTTTGAACTGGGATCTTGTCGCCTATAACCTTATTTAAACATGAAACATGGAAAACTCTGTGCAATCGAGAAGCTGCAGGAAGCTCCAATTTGTATGCCATAGTACCGATCTTTTGCAACACCTTGTACGGACCATAATACTTTGGTGATAATTTATTATCCTTTTTAGCTTGCTTGAGGGAAATTTGCTTATATGGTTGTAGTTGTAGGAATACCCAATCACATACATCAAAAATTATTTCGTTGTGATGTTGATTTGCCTGTTCTTTCATTCTATTCTATGCCAACACAAGGTGATCCTTTAAGAGTTGGAGGACTTGTTGTTGATGTTCGATGTGATGTTCCACTGCTTGAACCTTAGAATTTTCTCTTAAATATGATGTGATGGATGGTGGTTGATACCCATAAAGTGCCATAAATGGGGTCATTTTTCTTGTTTTATGGAAGGAAGTGTTATACGACCATTCAGCCAGAGGCAACCATTTGACCCATTGTGTCTATTTATCAGATACAAAACGACGAAGATATCCTTCCAAACATTTGTTTACTATCTCACTTTTCCCATCAAATTGAGGATGATAAGATGAGTTATGAGCTAACTGATTACCAAGACAAGAAAATAATTCAGTCCAAAAGTTTCCACTGAAAATGGGATCTGTATCACTTACAATAATCTGTGGGTTTCCATGTAGCTTTTGAATTGTTTCCGTAAATGCAATAGAAACTGTAATGGCTTTAAATGGATGTGATAATGCACAAAAGTGTGCATACTTGGTAATTCTATCAATTACCACCATGATGACACTATTTCCCTTAGACTTCAGTAAACCTGTGATAAAATCCATTGAAACCTCCTCCCAACGTTGGCTTGGAGTTGATAAAGGTTGTAATAGACCTGTGTCTTAATTGTTTCAACTTTATTTTGTTGGAAAACCAAACATTCTGCCACAAACTTTTGAATATCTGATTTAAGACCATCCCAAAAAAATTCCTTCTTAACTCTATGGTAAGTTTTTAAAAATCCTGAGTGCCCTCCTGAGGGAGAAGTGTGCAATTCCATAAGAATCTTTTGTTTTAGCTAGGAATTCTTACAGAGGTATAAGCAATCTTTGTACCATAATGAATCATTTTTCTAGCTA
>APFE031263128.1:17118-27319 GCA_000404065.3 Pinus taeda | reverse complement strand
AGCGTTGGATTTGAGGTAGGATCAAAAAACACTTGGTTTCTCATAGAATAATGTATGTTTAGAGAAGGATTGCTCTTAATTGTCTTGTTTGTCACTAGAGAGTCTTAGACTCCTAGGGAGGTTAGATTTGTCCGCAAAAGTAACTCTTTCCGCATGACATATCTGGAATCTCATAATCATGCTCAGTGTTATCACAACATATATCAAATAAACCCAATGACATAAACATTAACACATTAGACATATAACAACCTTGATTAGGTTATCGTTTTGATCATACACCTATGGTTTCATTTCTGGGAGCTTACTATAGATA
Source organism: Pinus taeda (assembly GCA_000404065.3). Taxonomy (NCBI): domain Eukaryota; kingdom Viridiplantae; phylum Streptophyta; class Pinopsida; order Pinales; family Pinaceae; genus Pinus; species Pinus taeda. Next base: position 27,003 of record APFE031263128.1, on the reverse strand, counting down.
TTATAAGGGTTTTAGTCATAAACCATAATTTTACAAAACCTCTAAAGATCTTAGATTTCAATACATACACATTACTATCCAACCTTAAAGGACTAGGATTTCAATACACAACAAACCCTAAAGGGCCAGGGTTTCTATAATAGTATAAAAACCCAAACATGTCATTACCATAAAAACCCCAAACATCAAAGTAATAATATCAATAACCTTAATTAGACTTGGTTTTTCACATTATGATCGACATACCCTTAGATTAGGGTTTTACAAAGAACATTTTTTAGGGTTCCACAAGAATGATCAAATGTATAAAGAGTGTAGATTCAATCTAATGATTAGTCACCCAAATAATAATATTTATGATGCAAAGGTCCAAGACATAACAATGTTAGTAATATATAGAACATATTTATAAAAGGAATGAATATACCTTTATCATGAAGAGAACAATGCTTATGGTCTAAGGCATACCTTTGAGTTGTTTCTTAACAAACCTTGTAGGATATCAACCTTTGCAAGAAAAATTATATCATGCTTTCTTTTACGAGGTATTCTCCATAACCCTTGAGCATTCAATGAACCTTTCCTAAAGAAGGAAAATATGAAAAGAAATGTTATTTTCATATAATAAAAACACATCTAGATAAGGGATATAAATCAAATATAAAAATATAGTTCAAGGAGTAAGATATTTTTGTAGCGGCTACAACACCCCTCCAAAATTTTGGCTCGCATGCAAATTTCAGAGCCTACCTTGGATCCTGCAATTAATCACCCTTTGTCACTTGTAGTAAAGATGATGATTTCAAGCTCCCCTCCTTGATCTTAAGAGTTGTTCGTGTTTTCATCTTTATGCAGCATGTGTCATCTTTGGGCATAGGGGTTGTTGTTTGTCATGCAAAGGGAATGTTGTTTTGGTTCAAGGGAAAGAATGTGCGCATGAGTGGTTGGCATCACAAAGACATGTTTCACTCTCACTTCATGCACTCTTGTCACGAAGGTTGTTATATCATAAAAGGTATGTCTTATGCATTCTATATGGTCTAAGTTGTGTCACTAAGTGTTCGTGTGTGATCATAGTTGATTCCTATCACATTTTACATCTGTGTTACAAATCTCACAGTTAGTCATATCCAAAGCAACCTAGCCTCATTCAGCTTCCTGGAACATTTGACTTTACTTCTGCAACCATGAAGCTTCCTCCCTTGCCTACTAAAACCTCACAGCCCACAAAGACCCCAGCCAACACTGCTATCTAGAAATATGCAGAGTAGTCCAGCTACTCTCCATTCAAAAAATGTTTGGAGGTGTCCTCCCAGGAGCCCCATTGTATAGAAGTGTCCTATGCCTCAAACCTACTCAGTGTTGTCCAATTTTTCATGTTTGTCTTACATGAAAAAACTACACAGATGGACCTCCTAGGGCCTCATCCTGGCAGTAGTCACTTCCCAATGAAACTGTGTTGATCCATCGCCTAGTCACTACAGGAAAATGTGACATGATGAGATCACTCCCAAGGAGTTGAGGAGAAGGACCAAGATAGCAAGTAATGGAAGAGATCAAGACCACATGCAAACTCTGTTGGATGCATGATCATCTCAAGGGTAAGTATGCTAAGTAAGGAACACCTTTCGAAGTACACCTCTTAGTTGAGTTTGCAGGACTGCTTGTCATTGTCATATTATTCTATCCTTAGTAAGATGCACGTGCGAAAACACGAAAAGTCATCTAATGTGTTTCCTCTACATGGCTTGTTTCCTTTTCACTTGTTTGACAACTATCTTCTTCAGCATGTTGATTGCTAGGTCATGCTTGCGACCTTGTCCTGGTGATGTTGAAGGTTTGTGTTTGAGTTCTGTTTGCTTTGTAAACATCTATCACACTCACACACAATGTTGTAAGGGCTGTCACACAAGTGTCATCACGGTCATTTGAAGGTCTATATTAAGTGTTGCACTTGTCGCTTTCAACATTAGACAGTCCCACAATCAGTCACACTGAGCATTGTTGTCTTTTTGGTTTGAGGTGTCTTGTTGTCGAGTCATGTTGAGTGTATGTTCACAAGGTCATTTATTGACAAGTTCACTCGCTCACACACTTAGCAATTTTTCGGAAAAAATTTTGATCGGATCACCCTCCATCAATCGGACCTCTGCCGAGCTGCATTACCCAGTCGCCCTTAGTGATCATGTATTGCTGCCCAAAATTATCCAGAGCTTGAGGCTGCCTCCCAGGTAGTCTGCACTGCACAATATTGGAATCACCCTGAATGACTATCACTTAGAACAACGAAGAAGTTTCTAATCAAGTCATCTGAATCTATGCTACCCACAAGCAAATCTATTAAGCTTCCTGTTGGTCAACTGAAGAGTTTGACTGGGCAATGACCTCGGCCTTCACTCCGCCAAAAAATTGCGCAAAAGATTCTAGCAAGCCCACCTCCACTGAATGAAGAAATTGCATAGAGATGAAGGACAGGCACCCACTTCCTGTCATTGCCTTATCCTTGAAATTTGTGCAATTTTGTTCCCTGACTAGTGACTTACTTCTCCTCCTAAAAACTGCGCAGTTTTCATGGGTTGTCCTCCATCTGCCCGACACCCCACTCTGCCTAGAAACTATGCAGAGATGTCCTACAAGTTAGCCTCCCAGTTCTATGCAGTTTTTCCTAGCAAGCTCCCGCAGCCGGCTGCCAGCCTCCCCGAAGAACTTGTGCAATTTTTATTGCCAGTGTCCTCCCTGCTGCCTGCACCACCTCCCTTTAAAATTTGCCCGAATTTTCCCTTCAACCGAGATGGATCTCACAAATAGTCACTATTGATTTTGATTTCCAATCTCAACTTCGAAGTGACCTCTATAAAATTTTCCTTGACGGTGCCCAGAGCCTGCACCCTAGCCTAAAATGTGCTCTGCGCAGTTTTAGAGCCTTGTCCTCTCTCCCGGTCACTTGCACTCGAAAAACGAAAGATGACGCATCATGGTAGACTAGGATATTTCTAGATTTGATGTCGTGTCGTCATGAGTGATTGCAGATATAGGTACATGGATGAGAAATGGTGCGATGATGAACGAGATGAACAGGGAGCGCATGCTAGGAGACTTATTCGCATATGGATGAACACATGAAGCATACCAAGTAGCAAGTGGAGGAGACACATGCACATGCATGAACTATTAAGTGAAAACCAATACCATCGAAGACTTCACACACGTTGCCATGCGAAGGTAAAGCTATGATACACCAATAGCACACTCATCACTTAGTAGAATTATGGCTCGACATGGACAACACCATCAACATAAACATACCAACATTGTCATGATGAGTCATGTCATGAGTCATCTCAGCCACATCACTACTGTGGGCCATATTGTTTTAATCAATGTAATGTAACGTGGAAGTCCAAGAGATGCACATGTAAAGTTGAAGAGTCATGTAAATCAAATAGTCATGAGGGAAGTTAAACAGTCATAAGGGTTAGTTTCACCCTTTGCTATATATAGCCATCATTTGTACATGCAAAGTACTTTTCACCTTGGCTCCTCCTACATAGCCTTGAGATTCTTTAATCTTTTCTTTGAGGAGTGATCAGTGGATTCAATGCCTCACTATCGGGGTTAGTGATGTAATGGTGTATGAATGTGTCTTAGAACTTTCGCTTAATTTATAAGGCTATTAATAGGCCATCATGTTTTCCCACATTTTTTGTATTCATTTGTAAGATTATTCTTTGGATGCTTGTAATGCATGTTCCTTTAACCTGTATTAAGACAATTGAACTATTCCGATTGTTTTAGTACATATGCTATTGGAAATGTGTTGCATCAGTTGTTAATGTTGTCTCTCCTATTTGGTCTGCCCTGTCGGACACTCGACAAATTCATTATTGTAAACTTGTTATAATGCCCATCACACTTGTGTGGACTATTCCGTTGGGTGTTGTACATGCTATGGATTCACCTTGTGTTTGTGACTGCACATCCGTGTGGACTACTCTACTGAAAGTTGCACATCTCCTATTGTGTTGTGTGTCTCTAGCAGAGTAGGTACTATTCCCTTTCAACGTAAAACTCACTTCCACTCTCTCCCTTTGTAGTGAAAGAACTTTGACACAAGCGACACTAAGCACTCACCACGCAGGTGAATCTCACTATTCGAAGACAAAGTAAACCACTCTCATGTGCCGACAAGAAAGATTTTAGCAAAATATTTAAGATAATGACAACCAGGCCATCATATCGGATGGGACTCCTACACCAAATGGTGTGAGGTCTAGTTGGGACTTCATACCATGGAGATCCCCTAAATGTTGGCAGGTCTAGCACCGTCAAAATTTTTGACGCTAGATGGAGGGCCAAATGACAAGCTGAGTCCTCACATCCTGTTTTAAATATTCACACATCTATCATGGATATCGTTGTAGTTAACCCTCTGTGATGTTTTGAAATCACGAAGGAGTTTTTTGATCACTTGTCAGAACTCACGTATGATGGTGAAGGCGAAGTGGCATGTCCTAAGCACGTACATGTCTTCCTTGAATTCTTGGGGAATGAGGAAGAGTTTGATGAAGTAGAGACCAACATGTTTCTTGCATACACAGTTCATGAATCCTCGAAACGATGATGCTGCAACTTTCCTCACAATTGTGTGCACTCATTTAAGCACTTCAGTGATCTAATTGAATCTGTTTTCCATCATTTTAATCCTGAAGCTCTTGACAGAAAAATGTTAAAACAACAAAAGGCCTTGTATGAATCGCCTATGGATTTTTTTCAGCTCTTCCGTTTACTTATGTTTGAAGTTCCGAAAAGTTAGATGAAATTCCAATATCTTATGAACATATTTGAATATTTCCTTACCAAATTGCTTCGTCCCAAAATGAAGATAAAGTTCAAACCTTGCTCAACATACTTTGGTGATGGAGTTGCACAATCACAAGTGGACATAGTCATTGTCACAAGTGACTATCCACCTTCCCCTCATCAAACAAATCCAACCCCACAAAGTGATGTGAGAGAATGTGCATACACATTTGTTCAACTGTCACATCCTCCCACCGTCACCACTCTTAATTTCTGTGCATATTTGGTTGGGAAGCCCATGGGTTGTCATACACACTTGTTACCTCAACTTCTGTCTTAACATTTTGTTGATCCTCCGGATTGCGCTATCTTGTGTTCTTCCATTCCAGACCCTACACTTTTTGCGAACGAGGATCAAGCTATTGATGAAGTTCATGTTGCACAACCAACTGGCACTGTCATTTACAAAGAGTATGACTGAGCATCTAAGCATGAACCTATGGTGAAGTATGACATCCTTCTATCCGTGCCTCCTCCACTTTTTCCTAACATCTTTGATGATTTTGTTATCTCTGATTTTCCTTGCGTAAATCCATCCATGGATGCATCTACATCCGATCATTTGCAGAACACACCCGATGTCGGTCCATCATTTCAAGCAAACAAGACAAATCTTTCACTAAGAATCCACTTGACTTTTCATCTACCTTTTCTGGAAATGCAGAGGGTAAAAGTTCTTGCTTCTCTTCTACCCCTCTATATGATTCATCAAATCATGAGGATGCCAGCAAACATCCTGAATTTTTTTATCATGGTTTTTGTGATCTTTGTACTTCTTCATTTGATCATGATGTTAATTCACTAACTGTTAATCTTTCTAATCCACTGGTCTCTGTTGATCTATCTATTTATGAAGTGGAAACCTCGTAGGCTATCAAGCTTGAGCTGATGGTTATGTCAGGCTCTCACTATCCTGAGGTTAGTTCCACTTCCGATAGAAAATTTGTGAAACACCAAAGGCTACTCATCACTCATCTGTATGCACTAAAGGTCAATCCAACACATAGATTTCATTTCCTCCACCGGAGTCACATGATCCCATCGCTCATGCACTGGAGGAATCATTCATAACAAGCACACTTGCAAGGCGTAAGTTGTCTTTTTTTCTCATGTTTTCTTGGCTGTCACAGTCAAGAGAGTGCATATGCTTATCATCTGTATGTAGTGTGTCATAGCACCATGGTAAGTCCACAGAGTGTTTTTCTTGTGATTTCACTCTTTTCTTTTTTGTGGACACGTTTAAACTCGGAGTGTGTTGGTATTCATTATTATATCTTTCATGTTTGCTGGTTCACTTGTTCTTTTCACAAACCATGCCTTCACCAACATGGGCCAGCCATAGTGCCAGTGGATGCATTGGAAATATCACTTCACTTGAGTAGGCCCATGCATTGTTTAGCATAGTAGGAGTAATGTTTTCTTTTCTCTCTGGTTTGAATGTCTGTTTTCTTTCCTACTTGGTTTGGTTTGCTTTCTTTCTTGCTTTTCTTACTTGTTTTGCCTGGACTTTACTTTTTTTTTTTTCTTTTTTTTTTTCTTTGTTTGCTTGTACCTGTAGGTTAGCCTCTTATGAAACCGTGTTTGGCTCTCGAGACAAGCTTGGAAAATCTAAGAGGACTTATACAACTATCAACATCTAGTTGTCTATTGTCCTCTCTCTTTACAAAGAAATTGTTGTGTTCAGTCAATGATACCATGATGGAAAATATGTTATGTTCAGAGTGAGTCTTGATGAAAACATAACACTTGCATTGTTAACTAGTATTGCCTACTCTAATTGGTTCTTTTGGGTTAACCGTTGTCAGCTAAGTCAAGTAGAGTAAAGTGAGGGGGAAAAACTGAACAAGTATGTCAGAGGTATATATAACATACTTCTCTGAAGGAATAACATCTTCTACTCTCAATAAGTCAGGACCCCTCTTCCGTCTCTAAAATAAATAAGTTCCTAGGCACAGTTCTTTGAAAAAAATAAAATGAAAATGAATAAGGCAAAAGAAGAGAAAACATTCCTATGCAAAGATGTGATACAAGGAACTCCACTAGGGTACTAACTAGGCTAGCTGGCAGTGGAGCAATGCTTGTGTTCCTGTGTGACTCCATCGGGGTACTGTCCAGGCCTGCTGGTAGCAGAGAAATGCCAGAGATGAAACTTAAACTTTGACTGTTAGGTCCTTATAATATTAGTGATTACCCCACTACTATTTCCGTTATATCCCTTATTATTATTTTTGTGCCCCTATTGTCCCCATATTGTTATTATTGTGCCCATAGAATCCCTCTATTGTTATTTTGTGCCTTTATATTATTATTGTTAGGTCGGCTTGATTATATTGTGACCCCTTAGACTCCTATATATAGAAAGGATGTTTCATCATTTGAATCATCTAAGAATTTTTCATTTGTGTAATGTAAAGGAGGTTTCCCCCTCGAAGAGGCTTATTTCTAAGGTGTTGATCTATCTTTTCTATCTTTTTGTGAGCTGGTTTCATAACATTTGGTATCAGAGCTTTGGATTCTAGGGTTTCACTACTCCAAACAGGTCATTGTGGAATTTTCACTATAACATTTTTTTGCGATGTTTCAAAAGCTAAAAAAAAATCCATTTGAGCCGCAATCGTTCTAAACTTTGGGTCCGAATTTCAGAGCTTGTCTCGCTATATTTACAGAGATATGATCTGAGGAAGTTAGGGTTTTTGTAGACTCCCAAATTACATTCCAAACAGGTGACCTGGCGAAAATTGCCATAACTTTTGTTTTGAGCATCATATTGAAATTTTGTAAGAAGTTACAGAAAGAGAACAGCCTATAGTTTTATGTATATCAGTTTCAGGTACTAAGGTCGAAAGAGTGACATGTGGCACGTGATACAATTACGCTTTACTGAACTAGTCTATAATCAAGTCACCGTGGGAGATGTGGCATAACTCTTCCTTGGAGAATCCAATATTGATCAGACTTGCGGCTTTAGAAAGAGGACTCAAAGCACTACTATAGGACGAGATTTTAGATATTCAAGATCCGCAGTTATAGAGATACAACAAATTCAATATCGAGCTCTTACAAAGTAAAAAAGGTGTGTAGTTTTTTTTTTTTTTAATTTTGCATAAGATTGGGTTGAAAAATTAGTTTGAAGGAATTCAAAAGGAATAGTGAAGAATTATTAGAATTAATTAATGCCCCGAAGAAATAAAATGGAAACACCTAGTAAGCAACCTGGAAGCTCTAGCATGACTCATGAAGAAGAGGAAGAAATGCAACATGATATATCAAAATTACAAGACCAAGTACAACAAATTTCACTCTCACTAAAGGTAAATGAAGCCAAGATGAATGGCGTGGAAGGTAATATGAATGGCATGCAAGTTAAGATGAATTGCATGTAAGCTAAGATGGAAGCTAAGATGAATGGCATGGATGCTAAGATGGAAGCTAAGATGAATGGCATGGACAATAAGATGGAAGAATTGAAGATAAATTTGAATAAGTTGTTATAAGAAATGGTCACTAATGGTGAAAGTGTAGTAAAGGAAACTCATGATGAGAATAGAATAAATGTTAGTCATGATTTAATAGACTCTAATGTTGGATTGAAAACCCACCGTGTTCCAAAAATCGATATGAGGAAGTTTGATGGCAAGGATCCCAGAACATGGATACTACAGATGGAGCAATTTTTCGATAACCATAATGTGCAAAACACACAAAAGGTACGTATTGCAACTTTATACTTGGAACCAAATCAGTTTTTATGGTATCGATGGCTTTGCTCTCGTAAACAAATTGTCACTTGGGCAATTTTTACAGAAGAAATGATACCACGTTATGAGGATATAAAAAGCAACACCTTTTTAGCTAACTAATAAATCTCAAACAAAAGGTTTCAATGATGGAGCACATTGAGGAATTCCAAAAATTGAACATAAGGGTAAAATATAATCTAGAGGAGCATAGGATCGATGTGTTCATAGTGACTTTAAAGGATAATATCCAACATGAGGTTCGCCTTTGGGAACTTGATTCATTGGAGAAGGCATTCATGTTAGCAAGAAAAATGGAAAGAAAAATTATGGAAACCAAGAAGCCTACCACTCACAACTATAAAGATGGAAGTGTTGTGGCCCCTACCCTTCCACAACCTACAAGTTTGACACCACAACAATTGGAAGAAAAAAGATCAAAAGGGCTTTGTTACAATTGTGATAGAAAATACACTAAAGGTCATAAGTGTGCTTAGAAGAAATTATTCTATATAGATTGTGAATAGGAAGAAGAAAAGGAACAAGAAATGTCAAAAGAAGACGATATAGTCCAGGAACATACCCTAGGTAAAGAAGAAATGAATCTGACCATATCTTGTAATGCATTGGCTGGAATTTCCACTCCTCAAACTATCAAGATAGAAGGACATATCAAGAAGAAAAAGGTAATAGTGTTGATTGATTCGGGAAGTACCCATAATTGTATTCATTGTAAGATAGCAAAGGAATTGAATTGCTTCCTATATCTAGAACCAGTGTGTGAAGTGATGGTGGCAAGTGGAGGAACCATAAATTGCTCTGGAAGGTGCCATAATCTCAAGATATCCATGGGAGAATATGTATTGAACATCCCAATGCTTTCCATTCAAATGGGTGGTACTGTTGTTGTACTAGGAGTCTAATGGCTACAGTCCTTGGGTACAATAGCTTTTAATTTTCAAGAAATTTTCATGAAATTTTCTATGAAAGGAAAGGAAGTTGAATTAAGGGGTATTGCAGGGAAATTGGGAAAGATAATCAGCTGTAACAGTATGAAAAAGTTTCTAAAGAAGGAAGAACGAAGTTTAATTGCACAATTATGTTTGCTAGAGGTTCCCATTTCGAAATCATCTATTTCTCTAGATCTCCAAAAAGTCTTGGACAATCATTCCAAGGTATTTGAGACTCCCAAAGTTCTCCCACCTATTCATGATCATGATCATGCTATTCATTGGATTCCAGGAAGTGTTCCTCCAAACATCAGGCTGTACAGATATCCCTATGCCCA
>APFE031263128.1:2101-16964 GCA_000404065.3 Pinus taeda | reverse complement strand
ATTTAGAACTCATGAGGGTCATTATGAATTTTTGGTCATGCCTTTTGGCCTTACCAATGCACCTTCTACATTTCAAGGTTTGATGAATTCCATTTTTAAACCCTTCCTTAGAAAATTTGTGTTAGTATTTTTCTGATGATATACTAATCTACAACAAGTCTTGGAAGAATCATGTTGAACATGTTGACAGGGTGCTCAAACTATTGGAGGAGAAACAATCATATGCAAAAAGCTCCAAATGTTTCTTTAGAGTACAAGAGGTGGAATATCTGGGTCATATTGTACCTCATGAAGGTGTTAAGGTAGACCCTAGCAAAATTAAAGCCATTATGGAAAGGAAAATCCCCACATCCATAAAGCATGTGTGAGGATTTCTCAAGTTGACAGGGTATTATCGCAAGTTTGTTAAGAATTATGGGAGAATAGCAACACCTCTAACAACATTATTGAAGAAAGATGCATTCTCATGGACTCCATAATCAATAAAGGCCTTCAAACATCTTAAAGAGGCAATGTGCCAAGCACCAGTCTTAGCTACGTCGGACTTCACAAAAACCTTTATTGTGATGCTTCAGGAAATGGAATTGGTGTTGTTTTAATGCAAGATGAAAGACCCATTGCTTTAGAAATTCATTCAATCAAGGGAAAGTATTTACACAAAGCTATTTATAAGAAGGAAATGTTGGCAATACTACATGCACTTAAGAAATGGCGACCCTACCTAATGGGAAGACACTTCAAGGTAAAAACGGATCATAATAGTATTAAATACTTTTTAGAACAAAGATTATCCTATGAAAAGCAACAAAAATAGGTCACAAAGTTGTTGGGTTATGACTTTGAAATCATCTACAAAAAAGGGAAGCAAAAATTTGTGGCAGATGCACTCTCAAGAAAGGATGAGGATGTGGAAGCATTGTTGTGTGCCAGTTCTATTATCCAACTAGATTGGATAAACAAAGCAAGGGAGGAATGGAAGAATGACGAAGAAGTGTGGGCACTCATTTGAAAGTTACAACAAGATTCCAGTACGTCTAATACATTTAGATGGAAAAATGATTCATTATGGTACAAATATCGCTTATACCTATGTAAGAATTCCCAACTCAAACAAAAGATTCTTATGGAATTGCACACTTCTCCCTTAGGAGGGCACTCAGGATTTTGAAAACTTAGCACAATGTTAAGAAGGAATTTTTTTGGGATGGCCTTAAATCGGATATTCAAAATTTTGTGGCGGAATGTTTGGTTTGCCAACAAAATAAAGTTGAAACAATTAAGACTCCAGGTCTATTACAACCTTTATCCATTCCAAGCCAATGTTGGGAGGAGGTTTCAATGGATTTTATCACAGGTTTACCGAAGTTTGAAGGAAAGAGTGTCATCATGGTAGTAGTTGACAGACTTACCAAGTATGCACACTTTTGTGCATTATCGCATCCATTTAAAGCCAGTGCAATTTCTACTGCATTTATGGAAACAATTCAAAAGATACATGGAAACCCAAAGATTATTGTAAGCGATAGAGATCCCATTTTCACTGCAAATTTTTGGACATAGTTATTTTCTTGTCTCGGTACTCAGTTAGCTCATAGCTCATCTTATCATCCTCAATCTGATGGGCAAACTGAGATAGTAAACAAATGTTTGGAAGGATATCTTCGTTTCTTTGTATCTGATAGACACAATGGGTCAAATGGTTGCCTCTGGCTGAATGGTGGTATAACACTTCCTTCCATACAGCAGACAAAAATGACCCCATTTATGGCACTTTATGGATATCATCCACCATCCATCACATCATATTTAAGAGAAAATTCTAAGGTTCAAGTAGTGGAACATCACATCGAGCATCAACAACAAGTTCTCCAACTCTTAAAGGATAATTTCACATTGGCGCAGAATAGAATGAAACAACAGGCAGATCAACATCACAACGAAAGAAGTTTTGATGTAGGTGATTGGGTATTCCTAAGGATGCAACCATATAAACAAATGTCCCTCAAGAAATCTAAGAAGGATAATAAATTATCACCAAATTATTATGGTCCATACAAGGTGTTGCAAAATATTGGTACTATGGCATACAAATTGGAGCTTCTTGCAGCTTCCTAAGTGCACCCAGTTTTCCATGTTTCATGTTAAAGAAGGTTATAGGTGATAAGCTCTCAGTTCAAACAATATTGCCAGAACTTGACGAGGAAAGAAAAATAATATTGGAAACGGAAGAAGTCACAAAAATAAGAACTTGGCAACTACAAAATGGAAAAATTTAAAAGTATCTCATCAAGTGGAAGAACTTATCCGCTGAAGATTCCACATGGGAGGATGAGAATTTTATACAGAAGCATCCAGAACTACTCAAGCATTGAGGACAATGCTTTTCGAAAGGAAAGGGGCATGTTAGGTCCCTATAATACTAGTGATTCCCCCATTACTATTGTCATTGTATCCCTTATTTCTATTATTGTGCCCCTATTGTCCCCATATTGTTATTAGTGTGCCCCATAGAAACCCCCTATTATTATTGTTGTGCCCTTATTTTATTACTGTTAGGTCGGCTTGATTATATTGTGACCCCTTAGACTCCTATATATAGAAGGGAGGTTTAGTCATTTGTATCATCGAATAATTATTCATTTGTGTAATGTAAAGAAGGTTTCTCCCTCGAAGAGGTTGAATTCTAAGGCACTGATCTATCTTTTCTGACTTTTTGTGAGATGGTTTCCTAACAGTTTTCCTCTTGAAAGTGCCTTATTCAAGATGACTGAATCTTGTTCCTTTGAGTTGAGCCACAAAAAACCTAGAGAGAAACCCCACCGAAAACCTTGCAGCATGCAAAGACAACAACATCAGAGAACCTTGGGAAGTGGCACGAATAGGCTGAGAAGTGGCTCTTCCAAAAACATGTGTAGATACCAAGCCGAAGACAATGGAAAACTGATGAATGCTATCAACCTTTGTGAAAACAAAACAAGACCACCCAAAAACTAGATCCCGCCACATAAAAGATAGTTGCAATGGTTGACGAATAAACCCTGGATATAAGAGGCTTGGAGTATATTGCCACACAGGAGAAGACTGCCCAATCCTCCACCCCCTTGACTATTCCACAGTGAACTAGGAAATGGTGTGACAAAGAGAAACTAGACAAACGAAAATAACAAACCACGATAGTTGAATCTCGTCTAGCACATCACAGATGACACTACAAACAATGATCTGCACTTGCAAGAAGAGGGAAACATGGTGGAAAACTGGGAAGGGAGGCATGAACTGGGAAGGGATTGGATTATATGATTGTTGTTTCATTGGTATTTTTTTTGTTATTATGTTGGTTGTGAACATGTATCATGACAGTGGCTATGTATGGCTCTCATCAAGTTTATGCTTGTAAATGAATGAACAATGTATCTGAGGCGTAATGGATGAAACCATAGCTATTGTGTTGAGGCATCAATTCTTCTTAGCGATTCTCAAATAAGTATGAGAACCCTATGCTCAAATATGTTGTTTAAACCTATAGATTACATAATTGTGACATGTTTGAAGAAATTCCAGTCATGGTTAGTAGGGGTCCAATCAAGTTATTGTTTGAGTAATTGCATTTGTTTCCTTATTCTATTGTTGTCTTCCAGTTTTGAAAGTGTCATCGAGTACTGAGCAGTGACATGGGCTCTAGTTCAGAAAAAGTGGCTCAAATCTTAGGGACGCAGGAACAACACTAGGCAGAAAAGTCCTTGGATTGATGCATATCCATGCTATGGGAGTGTTTGGAGCCTCTTGGATGAATGCTTTCCATATCAAGGGAGTGTTTGGGGGTTTAATGGTCTAAAACTTCAATTGGTCTCAACGGTTTGTTACCTAATAGGTTGGGATGGTTCCTAGGAGTCTTGTTCTTGATGTGGAGGTTTGTATGGTGTGTTTCCATCGATTTCACTTCCTTAAGGTGACTTAGGAGGTAGAATCATATCATAGTAACTTCGCGTTGTTGGAAATACTGAGAGGGGGGATGAACCAATATTCCTTTCAATTAGTATTATTATTAATCTTTCAGAGCATTAGTTAATCTTCAATTATTATCAATGTTTGTACAATGATAGCAATAAACAAAAGGAACACAAATGCACACAGTTTTTAAGGTGGAAACCCCCTCCGGGACAAAAACCACCTGAACCCTTTTATAATAATTCTTTAATCTTCAACTCCCATTGAAAAGAAAGCTCAAACTTCCTAAAATCTAAAAAAGCATTATTCTCCAGCTCCCACTGGATGGACGCTCCAACACTCGAGATTCTTCAGTAGTCAACTAAATGGATGCCCCAACAGCCAATGAGCTACAACTCCCCCTAGCACAAACCTACCACCCTTACGTTTTCATAGGCTTGAACCTGTTGGTGACTTCATGCACCAGCCTAGCACCACCCTATCACCCTATAGAAGAATAAAAGAAGAATGGACTCCCATACCAAGGAAAATGGTCCACTTTACAATAATATAGAATGATGTAGAAGAAGAAGACACACTAGACCATAAACAAAACTATGACACAACCACCTAATGATGATCTTAGACCTCCCAACACTGCCTCTTCAACTCTTGGCAGATAGACACTTGTACAGCTTTTACAATGACTATGTACAATGATACGTTTACAATGACTGTATTCAATGTTGCCCACTTGAAGACTTCATGTGGTGAACTTCTTGTTGTTGTTTTTCACCTTGATTACTGATCTTTTCATGCTACCCTTTCTTACTCTTTATAACATTAGATTATGAATCAAATCTTCTCTTTATGAATATATAATACCTACAAAAAGTCTTCAAGGAAATACCCATGATATGATAATAGCAAAACTTACCTCATCCTGCAGAGCATATGTCAATGCTAAACAAAAACAACAAATTAGAATGCAAAGAATCTAATGCAATTAAGAGATGAACATGCGTATACAGAAGATACTTACCTGGAGCTTACCTCTACTACATCATTTTGCTACACCTTTCTCTTTCCTTCCCTAGAAAGTCTGGTCCTTTGCAGCCCTTGACAGCACTTGATCTAGTTTTGTTTTTCTTGCCTTCTAGGAGCATGATATTGAATCTGATGTATCTATGTGATTTAACATCCCCAATCTGTGATCTTTGGTCCTATAGTAGCCCTCTGAGTCTCATTTCCAATTCCACAGGTAGGATTCTTCAAGGCAAAGTTATGCCCAATCTCTTAAAATGACCTAATTATCGACTAGTTCAGTAGAGCGAATTTGTACTATGTGCCACGTGTCATTGTTTCCTCCTTCGGGTCTGAAATTGATACACAGAAAACTATAGTCCGTGCAATATCTACCACTTTTTACAGAATTCCAATCTGCTTCTCAGAGAGAGATTTATGACGATTTTCCCAAGGTCACCTCTTTGAGATGAAATTTGGGAGCCTGCAAAAACCCTAACTTCCACAAATCATATATATGAAATTATAGCGAATCAAGATCTGAAATTAGGTCAAGATGTTCATCAGGATTTCAGATCAAATGAGTTTTAATTTTAGAATCTAAGACTTCACAGACATAAAGTTATAGCGAAAATTCCACGATCACTACTTTTAGAGGATATATGAGATTTCTTTTTATAGAGTTGAGAGGGGCTTCTATAGAAAATGTTGGAGGGATTTTAGGAACTTAAAATATTATTAATTATTGACTATTCAATGACCAAAATAAATGATAAATTCCCTGCCACAACCCCATGGGGTTGGGTTTTAGACCACTAATTGGGGTTACTAACTTCAATCTTGAATAACTTACAAACTATGAGGAATTACGAGGAGAGCTATATGTCGATAGAAAGATATTTTGAGTAGAGTATTCCTATAATGGTTATGAGACAAGAAACCATGAATGATGATGCCCAAGGTTCCACGGAATTTTAGGGTCATCCTTGGTGCTTCTTGGGTTGACATCAATGACAACCTCAAATCATCTTTAGATCTACAACCTCCCACTTTGGCATTGATGGCAACACAAGTACTCCCTCCACGATCAGGGCACCTCTTCCTACTGCCTTCTCTCCCCCTTTGATATGAATGGCAAATGGTAACTCCCCCTTACACACAACCATCCTACGGACCTGTGCACACTTCCACTCCCCCTTTATTTTTTGAATAAGAAAATATAATGAGAACTTGGGAGAATCCCAAGCTTCTAGCGAAGATATTCAAATGATTCACAAGGTAAAGGTTTAGTGAAGATATCAACGATTTTTTTTTTTGTACCAACATATTCAAGTTTGATATTATTTTCAGTGACCTGTTCTCTAACAAAATGATATTTTATCAGAATGTGTTTTGTTTTTGAATGCATGATAGAATTCTTAGAGATGTTGATGGCACTTGTGTTATCACAGAATATGGGAATATGCTAACTGAATTGTACTTGAAGATCTTGCAAAGCTTGTTTCATCCAAAGGACTTCAGTACAACAAGTTTCTGCTGCAATGTATTCTTCTTTTGCTGTAGATAACGAGATTGAGATTTGCTTTTTTCTCAACCATGATACAAGACAACCACCTAGATAGAATGTTTCTCCACTAATACTGTTACAATCATCAACACTTCCTTCCCAATCTGCATCTGTAAAGGCTTGAATAATGAGATTGTTTCCCTTGGGATACCACAAGCCATATTCTATTGTGCCCTTTAGATATTGAAGAATTATTTTGACGACAATAATATGTGATACTTTTGGTGTTGCTTGGAATCTTGCTACTTGTCCAACTACTTGCATAACATCTGGTCAGGAGTTTGTTACATATAGAAGACTACCAATCATAGATCTATACAACCTCTGATCCACATCCTTAGATGAGTCGTTTATGCTCAATTTGCAACCTGTTACCATCTGAGCAAGGACGGGTTTGTAATCTTCCATTTTGAATTTCTTAAGCATTTCCTTGATGTACTTGGCTTGACCTATAAATATTCCTTTCTCTTGTTGAGATGTTTAAAGCCCTAAGAAGTATGTCAACTCACCAAGTAAAGACATCTCGAACTCACTTTGCATCTTTGTAGCAAAGTTCTTACTTACTCAATCATCATTGCTACCAAAGATTATACCATCCACATATACCTCAACAATTTTTAAATTATCTTTTATCTATTTGTACGTAAAGATTGCTATCAACAATAACTTTCTTGAACCCTTCTTGACGTAGATATCCATCAAGACAAGCATACCATGCTCAGGGAGCCTGCTTGAGACCATACATAGCCTTCTTTAACCTGCAAACATAGTCTTCTTTTTCTGATAGTAGAAAAACTTCACGTTGTTTGATGTAAACTTCTTCTAATTCATCATTCAGAAATGCTGACTTAACATCCATTTGGTATACTTTTATTTTTCTTGAACATGCATAGGTGAGAAACATTCAGAAGGCTTCCATTCTCACAACTGGTGAAAATGTTTCTTCAAAATTGATTCCTTCAACCTGTGCATATCCTTTGCAGACTAATATTTCCTTGTTCCTGGTAACCTGTAATCCTTCAAATGTTTTTCTCCCCCTGAACCTTTAATGAAACTATCATCTTGTTCAAACTACCTTCCTATCAATCGTAGAATTGTGCCATATACTGCTGCATAGACTCCTCCTGTACAAACATTAAGGAGTCAACAAGCCAGATTGTTCAAAATAGTGAGTCACCTAACAGGCCATCTTGATTTGAGTCATTATCTAAAGAAACTGCTAATTTCTCATGACCTTTTTCTTTTACAAATCCTGAAAGCATAACTGCTGAAACCTTGTTATCTGCTTTGTCTTCCTGTACCTTTTTCCTTTTCCAGATCTTCTTATTCCTGCAATCTCAAGCCATGTGCCCATAGTTATGACACTTGAAGAATTCAATGTTATCCATAAGCGATTCCATCTAATCTCTGCAACCGTGAGCGTTGTGGCCATAGTTATGGCATTTGAAACATTTAATATTTGGCCCATCTAGCACGTATTCTCTTCTGACAAAATCATTGTGGAACCTGTCTCGTGATCCTGTAAACTTGCTTCTAGGGTTTTTCAAATAATGATTGTACCTATCAAAAACTTCACAATCCCTAGCCATATGTCCATAGTTAGCACATAAAAAGCAATAACCATTAAATAAACGAACATACTTGGAAGATTTTTCATTCTTCTTTGGAGGCAGTGTTGTAGTTTGTTGTGGTCCTTTGTTCTTGATTGCTTTGGGCTTGTTCTTTGGAGTTGCAACATTCTCCTTTAGCTTTTCATTTTGATCAACTTCCTTCTTATAATCATCCTGTGAAGCTGTGGAGCTTGTACCTTTATCAATTGGAGCTTTACCATCTTTAATTGCTTTCATTTTTGCTTCTTGATCTGCCTTATCTTGTAAGTGTTATTTTTTCGATCCCTTGAGTTTGTTGATCTCATCACGAGTTGCATCAAGTTCTTCTTGCTTTTGAGCAAGATCTTCTTGAAACCATCCTTTCAAGATCTTCCTTCTTTTTTCTACCTCCTCAACCTATAGCTTGAGAAGAGTGGTCTTGTCTACTTCTATGTTGAGAACATGTATCTATTCCTTCTCATTCTCATGTTCAATCCTGAGCCTGCTTATTTCTATTGAAGATGTTTCTAATTCCTTTTGCTTTTGGTCAACAATGGATATGTATCTTTGATCAGATTCCTTCCTTTCAATTTCTCCTTCCTACATCTGTTGTGTGATCTTGCTAATATCTGCAAATGCTGTGTCGAGTTCTTGTTGCTTTTATTGGAATTATCTCTTGAGGTCTCATGTCGTTGTATTATTGATTTCTTCCAACACCCTTGTGTTGTTGGCATAGTTTTGGACAGTGTTTCCCTTATTCACTTCCTTACGCAGAGAGACTACTTCAGCTTCTAATGCTTCCCTTTCTTGGTTAATTTCTTCCAACTTCTTTTGAAGTGACTCTTCAATACATTTGTGTTCTTCAACTTCAATTTTGAGACCTTGAACTTGTTCTTCAAGAGTATTGGAATAGATCTTCTCAACCTTGAGCTCTTTTATAAGCTTGATTTCCTCCTTATAAAATTATTCTATGGTCAACCCTTTTTATTTGTTGTTTGAT
Source organism: Pinus taeda (assembly GCA_000404065.3). NCBI lineage: Eukaryota > Viridiplantae > Streptophyta > Pinopsida > Pinales > Pinaceae > Pinus > Pinus taeda. The sequence continues at coordinate 7,858 of APFE031263128.1, read as the reverse complement.
ACTTCTTGTTTATTGTGCTTAGCCATAAACAATACTCTCTCATTAGCTTCTTCTTCACTGTCACTGTCTTCATCGGATGATGAGTTATCTTTGACATTTGAGTCACTTGCATATATATTCTCAAGCTTGTCCAATACATTTTTGGCGGTTTTACAACCCAACACCTTATGATAAGTAGATTCAATAAGTCCACTGATAATAATATTATTTACTTTTGCATCATTTACAAAATTCTTCTTACCTTGTTCATCCGTGGTTGGTGTAAATCCATTTTGAATAGTGTCCCATACTTCATAACCTTGCGCCAAGAGATAGACCTCCATTCTTCCTTTCCAGAGTGCATGATTATTTTCTTTGAACAGAGGTACACCAATCTTGGTATGGTCCATGATCTCATTCTAGTTGTTAAACTACTATTGAAGGAACCAATCTCTGATACCAATTGTTGGAAATACTAAGAGGGAGGGGTGAATCAGTATTCCTTCCAATTAGTATTATTATTAATCTTTCAGAGCATTAGTTAATCTTCAATTATTATCAATGTTTGTACAATGATAGCAGTAAACAAACGGAACACAAATGCATAGTTTTTAAGGTGGAAATCCACTCCGGGAAAAAAACCACCTAAATGCTTTTATAATAATTCTCTAATCTTCAAATCCAATTGAAAAGAAAGCTCCAACTTCCTAGAATCTAGAAAATCATTCTTCTCCAGCTCCCACTGGATGGACGCTCCAACACTCGAGATTCTTCAGTAGTCAACTGAATAGATGCCCCAACACCCAATGAGCTAAACTCACCCTAGCACCACCCTACCACCCTATAGAAGAATAAAAGAAGAATGGACTCCCGTACCAGGGAAAATGGTCCACTTTACAATGATATAGAATGATGTAGAAGAATAAGACACTATAAACCATAACCCCAACTATGACACAACCACCTAATGATGATCCTAGACCTCCCGACACTACCTCTTCAACTCTTGTAAAATAGACACTTGTACAACTTTTACAATGACTCTGTACAATGATACTTTTACAATGATGGTATGCAGTGCTGCCCACTTGAAGACTTCATGTGGTGAACTTCTTGTTGTTGTTTTGCACCTTGATCGATGTTATTGTCATGCTACCCTTTCTCACTCTTCATAACATTAGATTATGCATTGATTCTTCTCTTGATGAATATATAATACCTGCAAAAAGTCTTCAAGGAAATACCCATGACGTGATAAAAGCAAAACTTACCTCATCCTACAAAGCATATGTCAGTGATAAACAAAAACAACAAATTATAATACAAATAACCTAATGAAATTAAGAGATAAACATGCATATACAGAAGATACTTACGTGGAGCTTACCTCTACTGCATCATTTTGTTGCACCTTGCTCTTTGCTGCCCTAGAATGTATGGTCCATTGTAGCCTTTGATGGCACTTGATCTAATTTTTTTCTTGTCTTCTAAGAGCACGATATTGAATCTGATGTATCTTTGTGATTTCAGATCCCCAATACTTGATTTTTGGTCTTGTAGTAGCCCTCTGAGTCTTGTTTCCAATGCCTCATGTCTGACTGGATTTGGATTCTTCAAGACAAAGTTATGCCCCATCTCTCACAATGACCTAATTATGGACTAGTTCAGTAGAGAAAATTTGTACGATGTGCCACGTCTCATTGTTTCCTCCTTCGCCTCTAAAACTGATATACAGAAAACTACAGTCTGTGCACTATTCACCACTTTTTACAGAATTCCAATCTACTTCTCAGAGAGAGAGTTATGACGATTTTCCCAAGGTCACCCCTTTGAGATGAAATTCGGGAGCATGCAAAACCCCTAACTTCCACAGATCATATCTCCGAAAATATAGTGAACCAAGATCTAAAATTCGGTCATGACGTTCATCAGGATTTCCAATCAAATTGATTTTAATTTCAGAATCTAATACTTCGCATAAATAAAGTTATAGTGAAAATACCACGATCACTACTTTGGGAGGATATATGAGATTTCTTTTTATAGAGTTGAGAGGGGCTTCTATAGAGAATGTTGGAGGGATTTTAGGAGCTTAAAAAATTATTAATTATTGACTATTCAATGACCAAAATCAATGATAAATGCCATGCCACAACCCCATGGGGTTTTAGCCCACTAATTGGGGTTACTAACTTCAATCTTGAATAACTTACAAAACATGAGGAATTATGAGGAGACCTATATACTAATAGAAATATATTTTTGAGTAGAGTATTCCAATAATGGTTATGAGATGAGAAACCATGAATGATGATGCCCAATTTTCGATGGAAGTTCAGGGTCATCCTTGGTGCTGCTTATGTTGACATCAATGACAACCTCAGATCATATTTAGATCAACACGCGTCATATATTTACCCTAGTTGGCTGGTTGGTTACCTGGGTAGATGTTGGAGGAGGGTGCTACACCACTCATGACAATGATGTGGCACTCATCGATAGATTACATGGCATATTTTGATTGGCTAGTGGTTGTAGCAGTGGATATTCAATGTGAGTCTCTATTAAAGGTGGTTGAATGGGTTTAATTTGAATGGTTGTTGTTACACAAAAATATCGTCACCATGATTATTTGCAGTCAATATGGATCTATCATCACTTATACTAGCCTCCTAAGCAAGTCTCAAACCTTAGCTCTTCATGTCAAGCTTTGCAAAAGAGAGAAAGACATTGAAAATCAATATTACTCTGGTTCCACACTTTCTCCTACTTTTACCTGCAGACCCGCACCCTTTGTTCATAATACCTGCGTACCTGCACGCTCTGTCTGTAAAGGGGTGGGTGCATACCCCTGTAAAAGTCAAAAGGTGCAAGTTTATCCTTAAAAAATCACTTTTGGGTTAATTCTAGATGTTTCTAGAAGAATTTTGACGTCGATTGTTCACTCCAAGGTGGTTCATGCATCCCAAAAGAGAAGGAGCTAATCGCTTGATAGGAGGAGCTATCCCTTTGAAGGAGGACCTAGTAACTTCCCTCCATTGCACTATAAATTAATGCACTGGGTCAATTGCTAGAGAGGTTAGAAGCTGAACATTTTGAGGGTAAATGCTGATGGAATTGGGACTTCCTAGTTAAACTTGAGAGGAGAGATCACATACCTTTTGGTTTCATTGGGAAGTGAGTGAAACTTGTCAAATTAGAGGAGACTTCTTGTCGGACCCTAGGAGGAGCTTGTACAGTATCAAGGCACAGGTTGCAAAGCTCTTCTTTCATTTGAATTAATACAATCAGATTCATTTTTCTCAACAGATTGTCTTATGTGGTTTGTTTCATAATCTTCTTGGTCGTTATGATGAATATGCTTTATGATATTGGCTTTTTAGGTGCTATTTAATTTGTTTTCTTGTTTGTGTTTGTAGACTTACACTTCAAGGAAGCTCATTTGGAGTGAGGGAGCAAGGCTTCCACAAACTTGCATTGGACCCAAGGTTTTTGACTGGCTTGCTTGTCACTAGATATATTTAGATACTAGGAAGGTCGATCTTGTCCGCAACCTCGACTCATTCCGCATGACAAAATGGCGACTCCACGGGGGACTTGATTGTTTTCCTTGTTTTCACTTTGACCTGAGAAACTTGCCTTTTTGTTTCTGTTTTTGGCTTGCTGTGTGTGGACTTGGGTGGATTTAGTGGATCTGGGTTTGTTTTGGCTTTTCATAACTTTAGGAGAAGTCCGCACTCTGTGCTTGTATCACAGTGCGTACCTCTACGCATGTTTACTTTGCACACAGAGCGTGCACGCACCTGTGCAAACTCTAAGCCTGCGGACCTTGCTAAACTTTTGGAAAACTTGACTTTTACTCTTTCAATTAGTTTTATTTTGGTTTAGATGTTGTTATCCTCTGCCTATACTTGCATGTGACTTGTTAAAAGCTTTCCTTGGTTTAGTTTCATTGGTGTTAGGGTTTTAGGTGAAATTCCTAGAAGTTTTGGTTGCCGGTCTTGGTTTTCATTTTGGTCGTGTAGTAGCTCAGAGCTTAGAAGCATAGAAGCCTCAGATCACCTTGGTTTTTACTAGCCTTCTTATGAGTCTGACCATTTGCAAAATCAACCTTTGTTGAGGAACCTGTAGGTTTTAACCCCGTACAGAAATTACCTGCATACGAATTCTAAATCACAAGAAAATAAAAATGCGAGAGCATAACCCATAAAACATATATACATAGAGATTTCCCACTGGATCTCAAAACCGAGACTACCAGCTTGATTTTTCATTATATTCCTTTCAATGTTACAATACATATTTATACATGCCGAAGCATCCAATACCATGGACCGAAAACCATCGCATCCCCCTGTGACCCCCCCGCTGCGCAATCGGCGCGGCGAAGGGGGAGCTCTGCCCCCCCTCTAACCCCCCAGTTCACTACGTCTGTTAGTCGTGGAAAGAATATAACACAACCCAACAATCTCCCACTTGTTGTTTTCTTTCCACAGGGGGCCACAGGAGAGCTTAGTCATTTTTCCAGCCCTGAAACACCCATTGTTTCTCTACACCAAGAGAACTTCTCAGAGCTCACATATTTTGTCAATGCGTCTGCAGTATTCTTCAAAGTGTCCACCTTTACCAGCAACACCTTTTTGTCTTCTATCATATCCCTCACAAAGTGATACTGAACATCAATGTGCTTTGTCTTTGAATGATAAGCAGGGTTCTTTGCCACGAAATTACACTTTGGCTGTCACAGTCTATCCTTATAGCTCCCTGTACTAACCCCATACTTGAACACAATCTTTGCAACCAAACTGCTTTCTTACTTGCATGAGTGGTTGCCATGTATTCTGCCTTTGTAGTTGATAGTGCCACTACAGATTGTTTCTTACTCATCCAACTGACTGCACCTCCAAAAAGGTTAAGCACATACCCACTTGTAGATCTTCTCTGATCGAGATCTCCAGCCCAGTCTGCATCAACAAAGCCACGAATATCCAACACTCTGTCCAATCCTGGTCTTCATTGGTAGCACAAACCATAATCACTAGTGCCATGCAAATACCTGAAAACCCGCTTCACTGTGGTCCAGAGCTCCTTCCCTGGTTTTGACATAAACCTGCTCATACTCCCACTCATGTGCAATGTCTGGTCTAGTACAGACCATGGCATACATCAAGCCACCGACTGCACTTGCATATGGAACACGGGACATGTCCTCTTCCTCTTCTTGTGTCTTGGGACACTGTTCAGCAGATAACCTCACACCTACAGGAATAGGAACCTTCACCGGTTTACTATCCTGCATATTAAACCTCTGCAATATTGTCTCGCCATACTTCCTCTGGTTTAACCAGAGCTTCCTCTTTGCCCGATCTCTTTTAATTTCCATGCCCAAAATATAGTTTGCAGCACCGAGATCTTTCATGTCGAATTTGGAGGACAATTGGGTCTTCAAATCCTGGATCATTTCTTTGTCATTTCCAACCAACAACATATCATCCACATACAAGACCAGATAAATAACACGGTCACCAATTAATTTAAAATACACACAATGATCTGCTTTGCTTCTGGTGAAGCCAAGTCCCCGTATAAATGTATCAAATTTCTGATACCACATCCTTGGTGACTGTTTTAACCCATACAGAGACTTCTTTAACTTGCATACTAGTTCTTTCTTACCCTTCACCGCAAAGCCTTCAGGTTGCTTCATGTAGATTTCCTCTTCCAAATCCCCGTGAAGAAATGTTGTCTTCACATCCATCTGTTCTCCCTCAAAATCAA
>APFE031263116.1:3992-15999 GCA_000404065.3 Pinus taeda | reverse complement strand
GTGCAGCTCCTTTTCCGTTTGGTGTAGTGGCTCCGACTGGGGATAATGGGACCAGTTTCCCAACAATAGATGAATGGGATGAATAAATACTTTGTTGGTAACAGTAATGGTGAATGAATATCTATTAACTATTGACAGAAATGCAATAAAACTATCCCGGGAATCTATTTGAACATCTAAAGCGTAGCTTTTGATGTTCTATATCCAAAAATACAATTATATAGATGACTGCATTTATATGGACATAGATAGTAAACCATTTAAAATGGCTGCACCTAAATAGTTAGGCACAGCGATTAAAACAATGCTACTAAAACTTTAAACATTCATACTATTAACGCATACATGATGAATAGTAAGGCATATCATCTAAACATCCAATAGTGGTATGAGTAAGATTTCCTGTCGTTATGCATGCATACAATTAACAGTAGCAAGAATAAATACACAGCGAAATAATATATTCAGAATGAATCTAAACAAAAGATAAAAATACCAGTTGAATAGCAAGTCACTCCCAATATGAATCGCTACGTATGGCTTTCACTTAGATGCATCAACATTCCTCAAATCAACGACAGTAGTGCACAATTGAATTAAGAAACTTTCTTCATTTAAATCAAAGCAACTGGTCGAGTTTCATAAAAGAATAGAGGCTAAAGCACAATAGTGCAAACTTCAGTCTGTTAAGTCTTATACAAAATTTTACGACCCTTTCTAGATGCATGAAAGGGTCTATAAATACTAAACTAATCTAAAATATCTACGAAACAAAAATGCTAATTATTCTGATATCAATAACTTCTTCGTTGCTATTTTCCCTGGCGGACTAAAGAGCTGGATGATGACTCATTCTGTAGGCTGTTTATCTTTAGACCTTAGGTGATGAATGTCGAGCATCGGCTGAATCTCTGGCGGTTTGTTTGTTCGTGAGCTGAGCTGGGCGGCAAATGTGGCATCTTGGATTTCAGGGATCATGTACTGAACAACATCGGTCAAACATTTAATGGCGGCTCGTTGTTCATAAGGCTTAATGAGGAAATGCCAATATGTTTCTATGCTTAGGCTGTTAACCCCGACGATTAACTTTCCTCTGTTCTCTAACTCTGGGTAAGATGATTGTTCCAATGTATGAGCTGTAATTACCTTTCCGGGTGTACACTGGGTAACAATGTTTGATAAGTAAAGTGTATCATTAACTAGATCAATCAGATTGTTAGAAGTCAATGTGCTCCTTGAAGCTGCCCTTTCTGCTTTCATTACCTGTGTATGCCATTCTGTGAATAATATGTTTTTATGAACTTCAAGTATTTTTGGCAAATTAGAATCTTTTCCTTCTTTTGAATCTTGCCATTCAAGGTGTGCTGTGATAATTTCATCAGCTTGATTCAACTCATCTCTTGCTTTTTCTACTCGATCGCTTACAATTGTGGCTAACTCACAAAGTGGTTCTGCTTGAGCAAGGTATTGAGCCAATATTTTGACTTGCGATATAAGCACATTGTTAACTATTGTCGCTTCTTTTCTGAATTCCATTACCTGCGAGTTTCCTTTGAAATTATCCAGTTGTGCTGTAATCTGGGCGATATGCTCATCCTTCTTTTTCAATAATTGCTCATTTGCTTCCTTCAATTGTCCCAAAGCCTCTTGCAACTCATTTTGTCTATGGATTGCCGACTGATTGATGCTCTGTTTTTCCTCCTCCCATTGTTTAGTCAACTGCTCATTCATTTGTTGTTGTTGCTCTAACTGTGCCTCGGTTTGTGTCACCTTTTGTTTCATTGCTGCCAACTCTTCTTGTAAAGTGGAAATCTCTTGCTCTCTGATTTTAAGCAAAAGGCTTACCTCTGATGCCTTGTCTATAGTAGCAGCTGAATAGGCTCCAGCATACTGTGAGAGTTTGGTTAGATCATCGGAGGGGTCTTGTTTCTGCTTCCATACTACATTGCCCATGATGGTTGACTCGGAAAAGATAGAAGGTTGATCAGGCCTTTGTCTCTTTCTCGACCGTTTTACCACGGCTTTATATTTTGGGCTGTAGAAGACATTCAGAGGGGGAATATCTTCTACCTGTAGCACGATTTGTTCACTAGGGCTTTTCGGAATAATCTCCACTTCTTTTGACTTTGGTGTAGCGCTAGTTATGCTTAAACCCTGAGATAAGGTTTTACCCTGTTCAGTGTTGCTTTTGGGAGTATCAGTGCTCTGGGAGTCTTTATTTCCACCGATGATGGTGCTGAAATGTTGCCATTCCTTTTGTAATTGAGGGTTTGTGACAACACTTTTATTAATATCGGTGGCGCTTTGTTTAGACTGGGATTCTTTAAGCAGTTGCCCTTGCTTTTCTTTTTCCCTTTGCTCCTGTTCTTCCCGTTGTTTCTCTGCCTGTTTCTTTTTTGCCTGCTCTTTTTCCTTCTCTGCCTGTTTCTTCTCTGCCTGCTCTTTTTCTGTTTCTTTCTGCTTCTTCTCTGCCTGCTCTTGGTGCTGTTTATCTTCCTTCTCTTTCCTCAAGCGTTCTTGCTGTTCTTTTTTCATCTTCTCTTCTCGATGTTTCCGTTGTTGTTCCTCCTGCTCTTTATTACTGGTCTGTATTGTAGCAGGAGGCTTCTCAGTCTGTTGTTTGCCAGGGCCACTTGAAGATGCTGCTTTGTCAGTTATTAATAAATCCAGAGGCAGAGTTTGCAACCTCTGTTCTCTGAGTTTATTAAACTCAATTAATCCTTCATCATTGTATTGCCTCTTGGCGAGTTGCATGACCTGAAATATCGATTCAGATGATTTGAACATGTCATCAAAAATGTCTTCTTTGTGATCAAATAATGCTAATTTAGCATGTTCCAAAGCAGCATATGCTGTTCGCTTTGGATCAAATAGCCTATTGGGCAGGGTAGCAAAATTTAGGGCTTGAATCTTTGAAGCTTCTTTCTCTGCATGTTTCAGATCATGCAGCGTGAAAACCCCACATCTGAAGGGGAAAGTAGGCCAACCTCTTTTCTTCTCCTTTTTAAGAATCTGAGTGGTGCTTTCTGCTGTTATTTGGTAAGCAATCTCCCTTGCTAACAGTTTATCGGGGACATATAAAGGAAGGACATGAGGATTTGCTTGACTTCCGAAAACCCTAATATAAGTGAAATGTTCTTCTCCGAACCAACTACCTACCGCAGGTAAATCAAAAGAAGCAAGGTAGGATATCTTGGAGATAGGCTTGTCAAAAATTGCATAATATACATGCACCATGAAACCATTGCAAATCTGGTACATGTGGTTTTTATAAGATGGTTTCCACATTTTACGATGATAAATGTGAATGGGCGAGGGATCCTGCACGGTCCACCTCCAGCCAAGAATAGGGAATTCAGAATTAAAACACAAAGTGTCCAGGATATACGCACTGTAGTAAAAAGGGGGAATTTTTCTTTCACTGACTCTAGAATTGTTCCTGTAATCGATAACAGCTAATGCCAGTTTATCTGATAGAATAGTGGCCCAATCCATAATAACACTGTTTACTGCCGCGTCCATGAGAGGAACCATTTCAATGGTGAAAACGGCGGAATCATGTAAACCCCACAATCTACACATCATTATGCCGGCATAACAATAAGGAGAACATAGAGAGGCGACTGAGTACTTACCGGAGGATTCATGTCTGTGTTTACTTGGATTCTGCCTCCACTCCTTAATAGGCTCAGATTCGATCTCGTGTTCGCTTGCAAATTTTTTAAGAAAAGCGCTGTTATATACCTTTTCTGGCATAGGCAAATGATACATTTGCCTCAGATCTTCAGGCTTGAATGACCCAAAAACTCTCCCATCCTTTGTGATGAAAGTTCTATCATTGAAGGAGATCTCTTCAATTGCCCATTTCACCACGTCAGTATACGGGAGAATTTGCTCTCTAGCTGCAATCCTATGGAGGAACGAGTCTGCCAAATCTTTAAGATTGTTTTCCGATTTATCAGATGAATCCGCAGTAGCTTCTTCCTCTGCTTGTGCTGGTTTTTCAGCTTCTATCAAGTCGTAAGTCCCTTGCCAAGTGGTCTTTGCTAGGCCTGCGCACGTAGTGTCGGATATTAAACCTTTCTTACTATTTGGTGTTGATTGTCCCGTGGCTGGTGCGTTTGAAACACTGGCAGCCTTCTTGGACTTTTTCCCCATCATATTTTGAATCCTTTTGTAGAAATGTATCCTGCAACAGGGAATAAGATCTGGCGTAACACAGAGATAATAGAGAAACTCAGAGATGATAGCCGAATGTAAAAAATTAACGTTGATATATCCGGCTTTTGTTGAACGGCGTGGAGACAATCTTTAGGCAAATCTTAGGGCAGGGATTCATTATGTAACCGTATAGGGCCTGCCACCTTTATAAATGCTCATTACTCCTAATTTGATTCGTAAATCTCTTAAAGCGAGTAGAGGGCGTATGGGCGGCCGGGCGTGAGTGATTATGCCTTAATTACCAATAAATTGGCCTTCCAATCACTTAACTGGCTTTTCATTGAAAATTGTGCTTTACCGCATCGCAAAGAAAGAGGGGCATGAATGGCTTCAACAATGGGTTTGGATATCGCTGATCGCCGATTGCGATATCGCATCGGCGAAAAACATATGAGCGTTAAGAATGGTACAAGAGGATTGCCGATTGCCGATTGCGATATCGCATCGGCAGGAAGCATAGCACATATGTGTTCAAAAAGGAGTGGGGCCGATTGCGATATCGCCGATAGCTTTATCGCATCAGGGCTTTACCATGTGGTGCATTAGGGACACATAACGGTTTTGCCGATTGCCGATTGCGATATCGCCGATGGCTTTATCGCATCGGGGAAAGGGTGTATGTCCTTTGATGCATTGGTTGTTTCCCTTTGCGATGTGCGATCTTGCGATAGCTTTATCGCGAAAACTTTATTTGCCTTGTGTTGTTTCTTTTAAATGAAATAAAGCTTTGATATCAATTTTGTTTTCTAAGAGGGACCCATTCCATATTCTAATGTTTATTTGAAAAAGATATTTATGAAATGGGGGGTTGTTTTGCAAGGCACAACAGACCTGTAGCTTTTATGTTTGTTACATGTTTGACGAATGCTTGTCATGGCTAGTAGGGGTCCGGTCTAGTCCTTGTTTATGTTTTTGCAAATGTATCTTTGTTCCACTGTGAAATTTCATTTTTGAACCTGTCATTGAGTTATGGGCAATGACTTGGGCTCTGGGCCTCAAAAAGTGACACAAATCTCGGAGTTGTAGGTACAACACTGGGGAAAAAAATCCCTGAAAGCTCCCTTTCCCTTGTTGTGGGATCTTCTGGAGCCTCCCAGATGCACCCTTTTCCATATCAAGGGAGCCTCCAAGGTTTTGATGCACTAAAACTTCAGTTGGTCTGAGGGGTTGGTTACCTGAGTGGTTGGGATGGCTCCTGGGAATTTTGTTGCTGATGTGGAATGTCTGTGTAATGTGTTTCGCCGATTCCACTTCCTTAACTGACACATAGGGAGTTGAATCATATCATAGTAATTTCTCGTCACATGTTTACCATGGTTGGAAGATTACTTGGGTATATGTGGGAGGAGGGTGTTACAACATTAGTCACCAAGTTTTTTAGAAGAAGACTCACACATAGAGATATATACCTATTAACTCTCATCACTTTCCTCCTCAAAATGTTGGTGTAATCAACACCTTAGTGATTAGAGCATCAAGGGTATTCCACAAAGAACACTTAGAGCAAGAATTTGAACACTTGTCATGAGTATTTAAGGAAAATGGCTATGACAACAAGCAAATCAACAAGGTCATTGTGAAAGCCAAAAAAAATTGCAATAGAAGACAAAGAGATGTTTATGACAACAATGGGAAGAAAGTCTCCTTACCTCACACAAAAACAATCCATGAATAGACTAACAAAAATATACATAAAAGAGACAATAAGGTTACCTTCACACCTTCGAACACCATTCAAAAAATGTTAAGACTCCACAAAGGATCCAAATAAACTTGGTTCATACACAGGGGTTTATTCTAGGCCTTTTTTGTGGCAAAGTTTAAATTGGTGAAATAGGCATGTTCATGGAGGTGAGGTTAAAAGAGCATAGTGCAAATCTAAGGTATGACCAATGCAATCAACCAACTTCAGTCAAGCATTCCCACAAGCTAAGCTATCATATATGTATGGAGAATGCCATCATCATTGCTAAGAAGGGGCTAGTAAACCAAAAGGAAATTTAGAGAGAAAATAGAGATTAAGACCAAACTAAGGTGTCACGATGGAGACGAGGGCAAAAAATTAGGTGAAACCAAGAAGCCTCTATAACACCACCTTTAAAAAGAATGTCTTAAATTCATGCTTAATTCTCATCTGACATAAGTAATTGTGGTTGGGTTTTCATGCATTTATATCTATGGGTGAGTAAAGTCATCAAAACCTTTATGTATCATAGTACCTTGAGGATAATCCCATGGTAGGATCAAAATGTTGAGAATTATTAAACATAAATGCAGATCCATCAATATAGAAATTAACCTGTGTAAATATGATTACCAATAAGAAACTTGTCTTGTGTAAATTATACTTCAAAGACTCTTGAGCCTATAATTTCTATAAAGATTCTTGACCTAGTGTTTCAAACTAATTATGCAAACTCAATGCAAGTATGCCCAAAGAGTCAAATCCCCTACAACTAATCTAATGGCTATCTCAAGGGAACTAGGAGGAGGCGTGAACATGATATTTTAGATCTAGAAATGGAACTAATCTCTTTGAATCCATCAAATGAATCAAAGGCATTAGTTGAGTTCAAATCTCTGTTAGTGACCAATTAGATCGTTGGACATACCGAAATTCAAAAGAAAAGGGGAAAAAGGGGTATACTACTAGCATGCATAATCCTTAACAAAGGATTTGAAGTAGGTTGCCCCATTAGAGATATTGTAAAGCAACAAAACCAACATGTAGTGTATAGTCAACAAAATTCACAAATAATCCTCTAAATACAAATGAAGATCAACATTTAATACCGTATCCATATTATGGGCTCCAAGAATTAGGTATCACCCATAAATTATCAAGCTTGGGATAATATGTAAAAAAGTGTAAATTGTTCATGACAAAAAATAAAGTTAATTAATATATCACAATAAAGTTCATTTTTGTTTATTGAAAAAAGTTAGGTACTCTTTGAAGTAATCTATGCCACGAAATGTTTAGTCAAACTAGACTTTAGCTATAAAGTAAGACATTTTGGAAAACTAAATCAAATGATAGAAAATCTTGAACTTGGTAGTTCTAAATCAAATACCCATTACTTTTAAACTCTTAATCAAATGCAAAAGGACAATACTTCAAAAAGATTTGTATCAAATGCTAAGCAATGATAGCTTTAGAAAGCTCTAAATCAAATGCTAAGTGATTGTCTTAATTTTAATGCTAAGCAACAAGTCTTCAACTTGATATGACGTAAATTGACTCTCAAAACTTGTACTTTTGAAATCTTGCTTTAACCTTTCACCATGGAAATGTGTGGATAAAATCCCAAGCAATGTTTGAATCTCATATATTGGAAAAATCTAAATTAAATATGAATATAAACTTTAGAAAACAAGTTTAAGCGAACCTTGAACCCAATACTTTGGAAATATCTAAATCAAATGTCGAGGGATAGTGCTTTAGTAAATTAAATGGAAAACAACTAATCCTAAACATGGTACTTGCAAATACTTATAGAAGCTTTTAAACTTTGTACTTTAGAAAGCCAATCGGCTCTTGAAATCCATATTTAAAAGAAATGTTACATAAGTTTTAGGTCAAATCTAGTTGGATCTTTAAAGTAGTAATTTAGACTTTTTTAGATGAAATTCGAAGTCACATTTGAATTGGTGTATGAATTTTATATTTGGTGTTTCTTTGTACTCAAGGTCTGCAGATTGTTATGCCTTTCTTTATTTTGTTATGGACTATTTGTGTTGGCTTTCTTAAATAAACATAGGTGTGTGAATGTTTTTTTCCCATTTGATGCTTAATGGGGAAAACATATAAATTCATGTTTACTTCTCATTCGACATAAGTAAACATGGTTGGGTTCTCATGCATTTATAATTATGTGTGTTTAAATTCATTAAAACCTTTGCATATCATAGTCTCGTGAGGATGATCCCATGGTAGGGATCGAAATGTCGAGAATTATTAAACATAAATGTAGATCCATCAATACAAATATTAACTTGTGTAAATGTGATTTATAATAAGAAACCCCTATTGTGTGATGTAGACTTCAAAGTCCACCCAAAGATGACTTACTTTATGTTTATTTTGTGGACATGCAATATTATGAATGCTTAAGTACATCTACAATTGTAACTTTTTATTGCCTTAATAGAAAGTTCGATTTTTTTCCTTGGAAAAAAATAATGTAGACTTCAAAGATTTTGAATAGACTTGACCCTACTGTTTCAAGAAAGATTCTAGACCTAGTCCTTCAAACTAATTATGAAAACTCAAACACAAGTATACCCAAATAGTCAAATCCCCTATAATTAATCTAGTGGTACCTCAACTAGGAGGAGGTAAGAACAAGATACTTTAGATCCAAAAATGGACCCAATCTCTTTTAATCCATAAATCAAATCAAAGGCACTAGTTATGTTCAAATTTGTATTACTGGCCAATTAGAATATTGGATGTGTTGAAATTCAAAAGAAAAGGGAAAAAAAGGGTATCATGCCAACATGCATAGTCTAAACAAGGGATTTGAAGTAGGTTGATCCATTAGAAATATTTTACAGCAACCAAACCAATATGTGGTGTCTAGCCAACAAAATTCATAAATAACCCTCCATATACAAATGAAGATCAAAAGTTAATACCATATCCATATAATGGGCTCCACCATAATTTATTAACCTTGGGATAATATGTAAAAAAGTGTAAATTGTTCATAACAAAAAATAAGGTTAATTGTTTTTATCACAATAAAGCTCATTTTTGTTTAGTAAAAAAAATTAGTAGTTGGTGAAGTATCCTATATCAACAAATGTTTAATCAAATTATAAGTTGGCTATAAAGTGCATCATTTTAGAAACTAAATCAAATGATAGAAACTCTTAAACTTGGTAGTGCTAGATCAAATACCCATTATTTTTAAAAACTCTTAATCTAATGCAAAAAGTCAATACTTCAAAAAGCTTTATATCAGATGCTAAACAATAATTGCTTTAGAAAGCTTTAAATCAAATGTTAAGTGATAGTCCTAAATCAAATTTTAATTAACAACTCATCAACTTGATTCTCAAACCTTGAACTTTGGAAATTGTACTTTAACCTTTCACCACGGAAATGTCGAAATGAAATTCCAAGCAATTCTTAAATCTCATGTTTTTGGAAAACTCTGAATTGAATACGAATATAAACCTTAGAAAACAAGTTTAAGCAAACCTTGAACCCAATACTTTGGAAATATCTAAATCGAATGTCAAGCGTGAGTGCTTTGGTAAATTAAATGGAAAACAACTACTCCTAAACATGGTAATTGTAAATGCTTCTATAAGCTTTTAAACTATGTACTTTAGAAAGTTAAGCGGCTCTTTAATTTCATATTTGGGAAAGCTTTTAATGAAATGTTATATAAGTTTTACATTAAATCTAGTCGAATCTTTAAATTAGTAATTTAGAAATTATTAATAAGATTCTAAGTCATATTTGAAATAGTGTATGCATTTCTTATTTGGTGTTTCTTTATACTGAGATTATTATGAGGCCTTTCTTCGTTTTGTGATAAATTATTTGCATTGACTTTTTAAATTAGACATAGCGTGTGAATATTTTTCCCCATTTGATGCCTAATGGGAAAAACACATAAATTCATGTGTACTTCTCATATGACATAAGTAAATGTGGTTGGGTTCTCATGTAATTATAATTATCTTTGAGTAAATTCATTAAAACCTCTACATATCATAGTCTCTTGAGGATGATCCCATGGTAGGGATTAAAATGTCAAGAATTATTAAACATAAATGCAGATCCATCAATACAAATATTAACCTATGTAAACACGATTTACAACAAGAAACCCCTCTTATATAATGTAGACTTCAAAGACTTTGAAAACTCTTGAGCCTATAGTTTCTAGAAAGATTCTCGACCTACTCCTTCAAACGAATCATGAAAACTTAAAAAAAAGTATGCCTAAAGAGTTAAATCCCCTACGACTAATCTAATGGCTACTTGAACGGAACTAGGAGGAATCATGAACAAGATACTTTAGATCTAGAAATAGACCTAATCTCTTTGCATCCATCATATGAATAAAAAATATTAGTTGTGTTCAAATCTCTAGTAGTGATCAATTATAATGTTGGATGTATTGAAATTCAAAAGAAAAGTGAAAAAAGGGTATCCTATCAACATGTGTAATCCTAAACAAGGGATTTGAAGTAGGTTGCTCCATTAGAAATATTACAAAGCAACCAAACCAACATATGGTGTCTAGCCAGCAAAATTCATAAATAGTCCTCTAGATAAAAATGAATATTATGGGTTCCATGTTGTAGGAATTTACAGGGTAAGTTCCTCAGACAGAACACCAAAGGACACCGCTCACAAACAGATCACAGATCAATACACCAGTATTTTGACGTGGTTAAAACCCTCAAAGAGGGAAACAATCCACGGCTTGAGCCAACGCGGCCACTTCAGGCAATTTATTAATAAAAGAATGAAAATTTACATAAGCTTCTTGCGTGAACGGTTAACCTACAAATGACCCTCCATGTGCTTTAAATAGAAATCATGGACCAATTGGGCGTTAGGCCACGGATCAAGTGTCGGTAATACCGAGGAGAGAATGAACCATCGGATCACTACATATCGTGACCGTCGGATTGTAAGTTACAAATGTACATAGTAAAGAAACACACTTTACCTAACCCTATACTAGACCAAGTTATACTTAACTATTCCTATGTGTCGGAATATCCTAACATCCCCCCTTAAGAACAACTTGGGATAGGATTGAAGGATTTACAAATATGACACAATAGGAGAAGGAAGGAGGCACTAGAGCGTATCCCCCCTTAGTGACAACTTCCTGAACTCCAAGCATATATCGAAGTTTAGTGAACTTCGCCTCTGTGAGAGCCTTTGTGAAGATGTCTGCAACCTGATCATCTGTTGAACAATATTGCACTTCAAGAACATGGTCATGGATGAGCTTTCTGATGAAGTGCATGTGTAGTTCAATGTGTTTGCTGCGCTGATGCTGAACTGGATCTTTGCAAAGCTGAATGGCACTTTGATTATCACACCAAAGTGTAGTCGGATGCTGCTGCTGAAAACCAAACTCTGATAGAATCTGACGAAGCCACAAGGCTTCCTCACTAGCCTCCACGGCACCAGGATACTCTGCTTTTGCTGAAGAAAGAGAAATGGCAGCCTGTTTCTTGCAAGCCCATGTAATAGGTCCTGAACTAAGAGTGAACACATAACCAACAGTAGACTTCCGATCATCAGGGTCACCAGCCCAATCGGAATCAGTGAAACCAACCAATAGAGGAGATGCTTCAGCACTGTAATGAATGCCAAACTGAACTGTACCGCGATCATAACGAATGATTCTTTTAGCTGCTTTCCAATGACTTTCACGTGGGGTTTGCATAAACCGAGCAACAAGGCCAACAGCAAAGGAAAGGTCAGGACGAGTATGGGTTAAATACAAAAGTTTTCCTACAAGTTGACGGTATAAGGTAGCATCAACTTCAGGAGAAGTACAAGAGACTGACAGTTTGACTCCAGACTGAAAGGGAGAAGGAGCTGGATTACAATCTTCCATGTGAAAATGACGAAGAAGATCACAAGCATACTTGGACTGGGAAAGGAAAATACCCTCCTTGGATTGCAAGACTTGAATACCGAGAAAATAATGTAAGTGTCCTAAGTCTGTCATTTCAAACTTCTTTTAAGGTTGGACTTCACATGGTTAATAAGGTTGGGATCACTACCAGTGAGGATAAGATC
>APFE031263112.1:9091-39930 GCA_000404065.3 Pinus taeda | reverse complement strand
TCAACAGACAAAGCGGTCAAGTTCACAGGAAACATGACCATTGGGTGCGGCACCACAGGTAATGCTAGGAGAAAGTATGAAACTAAGATTTGAGATATTTTTTAAGGTATTTCTCCCATTTTCAAGGCTTGACATGAAGAGCTGAGGCTTAAGACTTGCAAAGGAGGTATGTATGAGTCTTGATGGACTCACACAAACTGTAGAAAGTCATGGTGACAATTTTTTGTGTAACAGCTTGCCCCCTAAAGTGCGAAGTCTATAGTAGATGAGGATGGTTTTTTTTTATCATCTAAGAAGAGTGAAGGACTTTATCATTTCAAGGATCTTCTTGTGGATACCCCGGCCAGAACCTGTAAAAATATTCAACACAAAATATATATATGTGAAAATATCATCGCTGAGGTAGGCATTCCCATGCTTAGATCAAAACTGACTAAGAACTATCTAAAACTGCTCTGATACAGGAATGATATTGTATTACATCACAAATAGGAACATATGGACACAGTATGAGCGCAACCATCTATTTATGAATAGTTCACTATATAATGATAACAAAATTCCTCACAACTTGGATGGTGGAAACTAGATCCAGGATCTTCATTTCTACTTCCCGAACTAGTACGATTCTATCCATGTGAATGAATGTGTCGAAGTCGAACATGGTAGAAACCACTTGATTACGAATCAATGATGTAAACTGTTAACAAGTGTGAGAGGAACCACCAGTAATGTCAATGGCCCTCAAAGTACTCAGTACAATCCATGAAATGTGAATGAATGAGTCGATGTCGAACATGTCACAGAATCCATTGATCGAAGGTCAATGATGCAACGTGTCGTCAAAGGCGAGAAACCTGGCATTGAGGCATGCAGATTCCAAGGTATTGACGATTTCTAGATCTTCTTTCTAGATAATGAGTTGGAGTCGATAAAAAGAGATCCGTCATAGGAAAGCCCATAACACGAAATCATAGGTTAAGTCTGAAGAAATATTTTTAGCAAGAACTAACTCAGGGATGGTCAATGATGGATGAAAAATATTTTGCAGGTGAATGGTTTATTGCACAGACCTCTTGAACACATAACGACACTGCAGATGGCTTGGTGACAATTGACCCAAAGCTAATACCCGGAAACCAACTGAAGACTTTCAATGTGGCTTGATTAACTGTTAGGTAAAGGATTTCCCAACCCAAGTGAATAAAAGTGTCGTGTTCAAGAGTGATGGAAATTTTTTCAAACACAAAGTATGACAAACAAGTTCATTTTTCTCTCTTTCCCCCCACCATATCTGGAAAGTACCTCTTTATTTTTGACAAGCTTGAGGAGGATAACATTTGCTTGGTTATAAGCTCATCCTTCGGATGAGTCCAACTTAGTTTAGATTCGAACCCTAAGAAGGAGTGGTCCGTTCCTATTTGTAATTGAACAGATTCTTTACTGTTGAATTTTAACTAGTCCAGTATAGGAGAAACTCGGCGTTTTTCAATTTTAGGGAGTTAGAAGAAAAACTTAAGAAAACTCCATGGTTGTCCTTTTTTGTAAATTTGTGTCTCCCAAGCCCGAAAAAGTATAAAATAATACTTGATAGAACCGCTCGATCATTACGATCAAGGAGTACTTTTCATAATTAGTGCCTTCAATCTGAAAAAAAAAAAAGTAAAAAAGCGATTGAAAACACGTCGTTTTATTACCAATATCGAACTCGAAACGACAAAAGTCCAGCAATCTTTTCATGTTTATATGGTAAGAAAAGAGCTGTAAGGGGACCGTATTTTTAATTTCGTTTTAACGAGTCTAAAAAGAAAAACTCGGCAATCTTTTCATATTTTATGCGTCAGAAAAGAGCTTAAAGAGGACTCCAATGTGTTTTTTGTTGAAAATGACCAATTTCGCCTGAATACCCAATATTCTGCACAAAAAATGAAAACATTATTCATATATGTTTAAAAACATAATAAAAATGCACCAAAATGACCTTTTCAAAGTAAAAAATAAATAAATTTAATTTATTTATCCAAAAAATCTTATAAAAAGGGCTTTTACAGGTTCATTTTTACCGTTTGCCTTTGGAGTAAAAAGTAAGAGCTTTTGGTAAGAAAACTTCCTGTGGAGATTGTGAAAAATCCGACCGCTGGAATCGAGAACCGTCTTCTCTAGTTAATCCACATTGTCCCTGACTTGCATTTCATCCATTTAAAATTTTGTTTTAGGGTTTAAAAATTGATTTTTAGAGGAAAATTAGGGCAAAAAATCACCTGCGGGAGTTGCGCAGGGGTGCCATGTGGCCCCTGCGCACCCCGATTTTTTTGTGCACAGAGAAAAGTCGGGGTGTCGCACCTGTCCTTAAGGAGAAGTGCGCACCTACGCATTGTCTCTAAAGGGATGGGTGCGAACGCCGCAGAACGCGGATTTTAAACCCTAAATTCCTCATTTTTGCCCCATAGAATTTGAAATGAAATGTTTTAATCCACCTATTTTGCAATGTAGGTACACAAGATGCTTTTTTGGTGGGAAAGAGAGCATGAGGATGTGGATCAAGCTGCATTACTCCATCCACCTTCATTACAAGCATTGAGAGCATGCGAGCTATTCAAATTTTGGACCATACCTGGCATGAGGGCACAGGTAGACTTTCTACAATGGCTGGTGAATAGGTGGAGCACGCAGGACCAGTGCTTTATTATTGGTGGCAACCAGTTCAAAATCGAGCCGGATGGCATATACTTTTTTACTTGCTTACCCAAGAGAGGCGAGCAATTATCTTTGTTCGGATCTAGGCCAGGTGGCCAATCTGTTGCTAGTATCCAACTAGAGTTCTGTAATGACCAGACTTCGAACAAACGGATAGATGTTAAAACCATCTCCCGTCCTGAACTAAAGGTGATCACCTTTACTATTACCAGACTCTGCAGGAGCGCAACATTCCATCTAGCTACATGTTCCCAGATGTGCATGGCAGTAGACTGCTTCTGAGGCACCATCTTCAACTGGCGCGATGCTGTATTGGCCAATGTGAAGGGCCAATTGACTAGGGTGAAGAATGGACAACTAAAGAACTTTGGATATGGTTATTTAGTTTTCAGATTTGCCCTAGAGAGGGTGCCTATGTTGGTTCCATAGCAACTCACTATTGAGGCTGGACTTCCTCGAGATCCTTGGGTTATGCGACTGGTTGCAGTCATGGTCCGCCATCCTGAGGAGGGTACCGAGGTTGTTCGATTCACACCAGAGTATTTCCATTGGTTAGAGAACCAACTCTTTGTGATTCAGGATTTTTCATATGCTGGGATGGATTATCGTGGTGATCCCGACATGGCTCTTCCACCAGGAGAGCAATGGGATGATAGAGGTAAAAGGTTTCAACATTTTAATTATATAATATAATATATATATTGTTTAAAAGTTGTCCCAAAACAAATAGTAAAAAGTTTTAAATAATGTGGGTCCATGGCGACCAGCCGCTCTCTAGCCCTATGATCGAAGACAGCCAACTGCTGTAGCACCAGCCCCACAGGACCAGTCAGCAGAGACCTTGGCCGAATTGGAGAGCCATCTAGAGCGCTTGACCGCAGATATTCCGGAGACTAGCATAGACGACATTTCTCTTAGGTTTCAGCGCTATGTGATTGGGGTCCCAGGACCTTTTAGGATGTTCCTTTGTAGGGTGGCCCTAACAGTGGTGTCTTATCGGGATCATCACCAGTGATAGGATGATTGCCTTGTAGACTCATTTTTGGACTTTTTATACTATCATTTTTGCCGATCATAAGGTGTTTTTCAACTTATGATCGAGGACGATATATATTTTGACACACTCCTATGCTATGCTATATTATTATTATTATTATCTTGCAAAACATGTTATGGGATGTTTTTAAATTTACTGTTTGATTTAATGCGAATGTCTATTTAACATTCGAGAAGCAACTGCATCTGCTAATGTATTTAAATACCTTGGAATGTGCTGATATTCTATGTAATCAAATTCTCGTTCCAAGAGACGGACTCTCAAAAATAACCGTAATAACACTGGATTTCTAATGGCATAAACTCGATTAAGTTGTAATACAACGAGTTCTGAATCTAAATTAACAATCAAACTCCGAATTCCCAATGAAATGGATTCAGATAATAACTCAATCACTTCACTGTATTTTGCAATGTTGTTCGTTGTTTGACCGAGGCTTACCCCATGCATAGATATTAACTCGTCAGAGGGCGAATAGATAACCCAAGCTGCAGAAGAGATGTTCTGTGTAATATGACAAGCACCATCAGCAAAACCGATGTATGTTTGGAGAGGCATCGACATCTGCAATATCAAGAGTAAAATCAAGATAAGCAGGAACAATAATGAAAAACACTCTCTAAAGTAAAGCACACATTCCTAATCTAAGAACACACCAAACTTAGAAAGAAACTAGTCTAAAAAATCTCCACACTAATCTTTTAAGCATAATATCGCTTTAGATAAAGCCCATTCCTAGGTTTACCTAAAGAGACACCATCAAAATCTTCTAACTCATAGGCCCCTTTTGCCAGCTTTCGCTTGAAAATATACGGACCATGCCACATGGGTACAAATTTGCTAGCCCCTAGTTTATCGTTTGCTTGATCGTAAAGTAAGACTAGATCTCCTTCCGAAAAATTGTGGGGTGTAACATTTTGATCATACTAAGCTTTAATCCTAGTATGGTTGCCAATTTGTTTTGGAGAATTTTGTATCTAAAAATAAATACTAATTCCCTAGATAAGTAGCCAAATCTAGAACAATAGTTTAAAGTGTTTTAATCTTTCCTATAAGAAATAGATAAGATGAGAAGATGAGAAGACCTACTTGTAGTTCTGCTTTCCTCTCGTCTCCTTTGTATCAATCCTGTCGCTCCTTCCTATACTTAATATGCTTGAGAAGTACCTATAAACACAATAGAAAAAAAGAATCTATCAAAGCAAAAGATCTATTGAATATAAGTGAATGGAATCAGATACATTTCACACATATAAGCATTATAAAATAATACAAACATATGGGAGAAAGGTTCAAACACTTTATTGAATAGAAGAAGGAATTACAACCATTTGTGTCTGATTCAAAGCCATTCCTCTGGCTTGGATCCCATCCACATCACATCAAAATCATGAAAAACTTGTAGCTTTACAATACTTTCTTCAAGGCCAATCTCATAGCAGCATTATCTCCTTACAATTCAACATAGTCCAACCCCTAATCACTTAGATGAGTGGCCAATTTATAGGAAGATGAAGGAGGTTTTGTCATAAATGGTGGCATTGAATGACCTTCCATACTTAGAATTAGTTCCATGGAGGAAAGGATGAGAGGATAGGATGCACCTTAACTCATTCGTCATCCATTTTCGAGCTCATAGGAGTTGATAAGTGAGGGAACCTTCTAGATGACTCCAAAAGATAAGAATATTCCCCAAACCCTATGTGAATTTCACTCAATCTCGACTAGCGCAGGTGAAAGGAAGCCTAAGTGATCTGTAGAGCGCCCTGGAATGGACTTAACTACTCTGCAGCGCACCCTTACATGGGCCTACCTAAGCTGGACTTTTTAGATGCTATTTCTGGATGTCTTCAAGTCATGAAACTGTCTAGGAAGGAGGCATTCAAAGGGGTTACTTGTTTAGAGCATGTAGAAATTGAAATTAGTGTTTGATTGGCCCTAAAACAATGATCTGGATGTTCAGATTGATGTGCCCAAATGGATTTGTAACACTCCCACAGCTCATCACCAGTTTACAAGCTTCACATGCACAATGTTCAGAAGCATGGATGTCATTGTGCACACGGATGTGATCCCGTCCATTGACACACTCACCAAGGCGAAAGCAAAGAACAAAGTTCGATTGGAGCTAGACATTGTACTTTGAGCAGTTGATGCGCATAGCCACCACCACTGATTTGCAAATAAGAACAGACACCATGCACCAGTATGTAGTTGGTCCAGCCCAGGGAAAATTTGAAGGATGGAAATTTATCTTAAAGATTAGAAACCTTGGTGAATCTTACTAATACATAATATTAAAACTATAAAATTCTTAGTGATATTTTATTAAAAGTATTCAAACTTCCACTGATTTTATATAGTCTCTATAAAAATTTGGCGATTTTTAAGGTAGAATACCTTTTTATTTAAAATTTAGGCGAATCATTTTTAGGAAAAATTGGGAATTGGTAAATATTTTTTTTGGGAAAAGTATGGAAAATTATCCCATCTACGAATATTAGCCCCTAAAATTTTCCCTCGTCCAGCCACACTCAAGACCATGATGTGCATGCCATATGATGAGTTGGAAAAAGGTGCCAAATCAGTGTACCTGGATGCAACAGATGCAAGAGTTCACTTTCAAAAGGATTTCACCATGGAGTATGCAGATACCATAACAAACTACCAAGCCTGGCATTAGTTCGTCACCATCGATCACCAAGAGGATGTCGACGAGTTAGTCTGCCCACAGTTGTCTGAGTCTTAGTGATGTCTTGTATGGCTTACTCAAGCCCATTTTTGTCTCACATGTGTACATGTGTATATTGTATTGTAAACATGTTGTAAAGTGAAAGAACAAGTGTCAATATTAGAATGTAAATAGTCATGTGTAGGTTGAAGAGTCGTGAGGGTAGGTAAAGAGTCACAAAGGGGAATGTCAAGGGTCACCCCACCCTTTTGTATATATAGGACCTCATAACTCATTGTACAGGTTTTTGGGAGCCAAGCTTATGATAGGTATAACTTACAGAAATCTTGGAGTGTATTGTAACGAGCCTTGCCTTCTCCATAATGAAGAGTGAGTACGTCTCTTTGGAGGAGTAAGGGGTAGAGACTGAAATGTTCCACTATCGCAGCTAGTGGCTGTCATGGTTGTATGTATGATTGGATCTTTCACTCTTTTAATATAACAGAGCCAACACGTTTCATGCATATATTGTTATTATAGTTTGGCTATCCTGGTTACTCTAGC
Source organism: Pinus taeda (assembly GCA_000404065.3). Lineage (NCBI taxonomy): Eukaryota > Viridiplantae > Streptophyta > Pinopsida > Pinales > Pinaceae > Pinus > Pinus taeda. The sequence goes on along the minus strand of APFE031263112.1, from coordinate 32,941 downwards.
GATGTATGTAGTTGTAATTTACGAATGTATGTATGGACTATTCCATATTTGTTTGTATGAATCTTATCGAAGCATTTTGTTGGTATAACTCATCACTTTGGATTGTCAGTTATCCTGCTTTCCATCTCATGATGTCTTTCAACTCCTGTGTTCCCTTTCAAGCTGTGTGCTATCACAGGCTTCTAAGAGGTGCACTCTTCTTCCCTTCCATGTGTTAGAGCCTTTCATGCACCTTCCCTAACTTGTTGCAAGGTCACACCTTTTCTTCCTACAAGGACATCTTACTTACCTCTACGCACAACCGCAATCAAGGCGATACCATACTACCCATTGCTGGGACTCCTACTCCAAACGATCTGAGGTCTAGTAGGGACTTCTTACTGGGGAGATCCCCTGACATGTTGGAAAGTCTAGCACCATTAACAGATTCAAAATTATCCGCTTCGAAGTCAGTGGAAGAAATAAATCAAGGTCCACCTGTAGAATTTTCACCTTTAATTGTTGGAATCTCTGTTAATTGAGATTGTTTCGATAATACAACCAACTCTACACCATTCTCTATTATCTATTCCACTTCATTAAAAACATGTTTAAAGTCAAGGGCTTGTGCCCTTGAATCTTTCAGCCTTATGTCATTAATAACTTGTTCCATTTCTTTATCCAGTTTCTCTACCTCTTTTTCAAAGATGTTAGTGTCGATGTCATCTTCCTTTACCTTTACCCGCCATGAAATTTCAGAAGGAGTCACAATTTATTCTTTTCTTTTCTGTTGTAGTGTCTAGAGCAACAGGAACTACATTGAATACTTGCATCTGTTTTTCAGTATGGCTAGGAGTAAAATCAGTTCTTCCCTCATCCTCTGTAGGTGCAAGTAGCAATGTCTGTGTGATATCATCCATGGGTATCAAAACGTTCACCACCTTTTCTTCTTTGGTCTTTCTCTCATGAGAATAGGTAGACAACCATGCCTATTTCTTTAATCCCAAGATGATTCCCAAAGGATCGTAATGCCAGCTAATATCATGTAGGAATCCAAAGGAAAACATTTCCTTTTCCAGGATATGTATAACATTTTTATTTTTGGCAATTAGAGGTGAGATTGCATACAGATAGTTAAATAATGCTCCTTTCTTCTTAGAAACAAAATATAATTCATTCACCATTGTTTTTTTCCTAAGAACCTCATAAGAAAACAATAAGGGAGAAACATACTTGGCTAGCTAAAAGGGATGTTTTTCAAAACCATATAAATGAATTACAGTAAAATTAGGGTATAAAACCAACTTCCTATACTTTTCTCTTCAGTAAGCCTTAATATTTTTGCTTTGCTCCTCTTAAATTATGTTTATCATTACCTCTGTTATTTTAACCTTTAGAGGATAAGCAAAGAAATCCATATATTTTGAATAAGAGTGAAGAATATGCTAAGGATAAATTACATCAGCCCACATATAAATTTCCTTCTCTTTATTATCAATATCTGTAATACTCACGAGGAGCTTGGTAGATAGAAAATAGGAAGGGTAATTGAAGAGAATTAGATGAATTAAATAGGTACAATGTCGATGAGATCTAAATGGGATGGTAGTAGATAGGTTGATTGTAAGGGCTTAGGTTAGGTACTTAGGAAAATTTATCATCTGATATTTTGAATGAAGGGTGAGGATCCATATGGATAAAAATATGGACTCATCCATGTTAACATTTTCTACTAATCCAAGAAAAGGAAAGAGAAGTGAGTGTCTGAAAGAAGGGTTTCAAAGACTAAGTTTCTATGATAAATTACAATTTAAGCTTTGGATCGGGATTCCCTAGCAAAGTTGTCATAAATTCTAGTTTATCATCTTCTGCCCAAGTAATAAATTCTTGGTCTAACCCCTTATAAGTTATGTTAATTACTTGGGAAGGAATGCGTAACATATTGGCTATCATTTCTTCTTCTAATTTCAGGAATATGTTTAGCTAGATTGGAAGAAAAGGACTCGTTGCTCCAAGTCATAATTCCTAGCAAGCAACTGAATGGAATCAGAGTCAAAATGAATAGAAGGGAGGGTCACACCTAATATTCCAAGATTCAAAAGGCACATATCCTCATCTGATACATTGGTAGAAGGGGTCAAAGTCCTTTTAAGAGTAAGGATATCAGTTTTGGGGTTAAATCCTAAGTTTGGGGGCTAAAGGCCCAAGCTTGTGTAAAGAAGTCTCTGCATTTTGTGGTCGCAGAGCGCGAAGATGTAAGCAGTCAAAAACAGTTTTTTTGCCCTTAGTTTAGATAGTTGTGTCGGCTTGATGAGATCTGCCCTTGGTCCGTAGACCATGGGATTGTATAAAAAGGTAGTCTTAGAAGAGTCTAAGGCAGCTAAGTCACACGTTTTGGTAGAGTTTTGAGTAAGTTTATGGGTCTATGGGAGCTAAGAGTGAAAAGTCTTTGCGTAGGAAGAGGCTTTGTAACTGAGTGCATAGAGGCCTACGATAGAAGTCTGCAACTAAGTGCGCAGACCCCTGCAGCTGTGTGCGCAGGGTAGTTAGAGTCTATACTGGAAATCTGGATAATCAATAAAGAGAAGTATTATGGAATTATCTGTGTATGTGTTATTTTACTTCTATTACGAATGTTGCGATTATGTTATGTTGAATATTGTGGTTATGAATTAATGCTATTAATATTGATGCACAAATTTATGTAATTTACTTTGTGATATGATCGTAATTAAGAATATTTTTTTATGCGAAGATAATCGTAATGCATATTAAAGTTAACCTATACTTAAGCAAATTTGAGTAAATACAGAAGTAAGAGTAATTACAGAGGTGAATAAGTGTCTGATCTATCTATTTAGGGTCCTCAGAGGATGATCAGAGACTTTCACAGAGGCTTCAAGGATGAATAAGAGTACTTTGATAAGCCCTAAAGGGCTTATCGGTCTATGTGAAGGAAGGTAAGGGAATATAATCGGCATGACAACCATCTCAGGGTGTGGAAACTTGGTTCCTGCATCCCCCCATACTGCTTCAGGTGAGACTTTAGGCTGCGCTCCATGGATTGATGCCGAAAGGGCCAGTAATGTAGGGATTTGCTTGGCTACTTAACGCTGAACTTGGGTTAGAGCCCATCAAGCCAAAAAATTATTCCATTGCTGGGACCAGGATCTGCATAACGAGATGTGTGATGTCGCATCACTGGAATTCAACTAAGAAGGAGATTGACAACTGGTTGGATAGAAAAATCCACAAATTCGTGGTGCAATAAAACAGGAATCTGCGATTGACAAAAGAACAGTGGTTGGACAAATATTTGTAGATAGAGATACACGAAATCTTCTTTTGTTCCTTCCTGGTTGAATTATACGAGTGGATTGTGAAGTTGGCAGATGACCAAGGGAGGTGGGGACTTGACGGTCTAATTGTCTAGACCTTGGAGTTAGTGCAGAAATTGGAATCCTCTAAAGATAATATTGCATGTGCTATTGATCATTGGCTTGACCGTATCATAAGAGGGTTTATGACAGAGTTCACAGTTGATACTTCGGTCAGTTAAAACAAAGCATAGTGCTGCTTCTTCAAAGGGCCATGAGGTAAGTATTTGAAATCATTAAATACTTGGATTAAGATGCCCTTGTGTGAAAAGTGGGTTATGCAGTTACCTTGATGTTTGGGGCTATAGGAAGTGGAAGGATTTTCAGGGACGAAGGAAGAAAAGGTCCTAAATATAGCCCGCTGATTGAGCCTCCTCAAAGTGATGATGAGGGAGCAACACAATCTTCTCCGGGAGCACTATTTAGTTGATAAAGCAAGGGTTTCCACGAATACCTCACCCACCCACACCACTATTTTGGGTGAAAGCACCCTAGGGCTTTGGGTTAGAACCCCAATAGAGCATACGCAAACTAAAATAAGAAATTCTCAAACAGCTCAGGCAAGATGCTTATATTATCAAACTACGTAATAGTGACCATACTCAGATTTCCTTTGTTCGAATAGATCCTACATGGTTCAGACCCTCTGCAACTCCGGATGTTCTTCAAACCTGAAAATCATTCAATTTGAACATACATAGCAGTATAGAAGTAAATCATATTCATGAAATTGACTTTATATCATATAAACAAATGATTGATCATACATCAAAATGACATTCATATATGAATTAAAACATAATTTGATGCATAGACATAGTTAATTTTAGAAACAAGACAACATTTCTTTTATTACAGTAAGCTATAAATAACATGGAGAGAATTCACCTGAGTCTTTCTCTGGCTCCAAGCGGAACCATCCTCCAGATTCGTCTTATCCCAGCCTTCAAAAATTGTCTTCCATCACCAACACCATGATATCTCAAGCAAAAGGAAGAATATCTATAATCAAGGAAACAAAGGTTTCCTAAAGCTAGGGAAGTGCATAAGTCACAGGGATTCATCAGACTCAGTCAGGGATAATATTAGTATAATAACTCTATCTCTTCCTCCTCTCCTTTAAGGCCTTCCCATAGAGGTCTATTTATACCTCTCCCAATTAGTTTTTAATTGGTAAACAATTGGGCCATGAGTAATAGGAGGTAATTAATAGGTAAAACCTGTGAACTTCACCCAAAAGTAAACAAAATTATTTTTTTTAAGTGTTTTAATACATATACGCAGGTTGGGTATTGACTGAACTGCGTGTACATGCTTTTAGCTCAGGGAAAAGTAGCATACAGGGAATAAAACACTATTTTTTATATATTTGGACCAAGTCTGGAAGGAGGGGTTGCCCTAGGCCATAAACAAAGCATCATATATACCAAAAGTGGTAAATGGTGCTATAACAAATGCCCCCTAATATATGAGGTCATAAGGGGTACATGATTGCCGAAATATATTAAGTGTATGGAAAGAATCATGTCGAGAATGAGAAGGACTTCACCAGAATTTAGTCTGCCAAGCCATCAAAAGAGATCAGAAAGAAACTATTGTCTGAGGCGGGCATACCCATGCTTAGAGAAAGTAAAGCTTGTCTGCATATCAAGTACAAGCGGATCCAATAGGTATACTAGTATAAAGGAACTCAAAGTACATAATGGATCATCTGATCATGAAACAATGTAAACTTTGAAATGGGAACTATAAACTCAAAATGGGAACTCTGGCCAAAAAACCCCGAAAAAACATCAAAAACAGTGCTAAAAATGAAAAGTGTGTATACTGGAATGATGTTTTTTATTTAGGGTCAATTTTGAACATGTTTTAGAAATGGAAGCAAAAACAAAATTTTCGTGCAAATACAGCTTGAAAACGAAAAAGTGATGATACTAGAACGATGATTTTTTTTAGGGCCAATCTTAATTTTTTTTTAAATGCTAGTAAAACCAAACTTTTATGTGCCAAACAAAGTTGTTTATGAGGAAAAAAACACACTAATGTTTTTGGTAGAATATCATTTTTCTTTCCTATGTATAAATTCAACATGTTCTCAACCATAACATGCTAGATACAAAAGAAATTAAAATTTTTTCAACTATAAAATTAAAAAACCATGACATTATGAACAAATTACATCACTAAATGAATTCAAAAGTTATTATTTGTATATTGAATAAAACATACATTATATCTCTAATTTAATGTTGCATTGTAGATATTTTAAACAATAAAAATTATCATAATTAAGACATATAATCCAACAACATAAAAATGCCTCATAACTTCTCATTTAACACCATATGGAAATCAAAAATTTTATTTCAAGATACGATGCATACATCAATTATATAAACTATCTTGAACAATTATTCAAAATCACTCATATTTTCTTGCACACCGTCAGAATTCACATCTTTAGATGAGTGACTGGATGCCGATGAAGATGTTCCATATTCTTCTCTTTCATCAACTAGTGCCCCATCTAAGTCCACATGTATGCCCACCATTTCAGGTTTCAAAATTCTTCTAGATCTACGACTAGTTTCAGCAGACTCCCATCTCAACACTGTTCCTTCTGGTAACAACCTTTTCAAAATCTCTATCGTCTTGAAGCGAAGAGTTCCTCTCTTTGTTAAATTGATGTCATAAACAACTATGTCAACATCCTCCAATTTTAATATGTCTGTGCAGCGGCGATTTATATTTGTGCCCTTTCTTTTTCTCTTTACACCATTTTTTTTGTCAACTGCCATCTTTGGCTTATACACACCATTCAATGGGTGTGTATTTGTGGCATACCAATGTACTTCAACACTTGTAACATCCTCATTTTCTGTAAAGACCTTTATAACTTTAGCAACCCAGAATGGATATCCATTGGGATCTTCATCTTCTAGCACTGCGATCATGCAACCCTCCTTAATATCTTGTACTGAACCCCTGTAAAGGTCTTCCATGGATTCACGTTGTACACAAGATCTTTTGGAACCAATATACATCTCTCTTTCCTCTACCTGTGAAGAATTAATAATACCTTGAGATTGTTGCTGTTCAACAATGTTTATTTCCTCATGTTCATATGACACATTTTGTGGCCAAATAAATGGATTTTTCAAAGGTATATCTTCATTTGTTGTTGTTGAAATGATATCACTTTGATTATTGCAAAATGACTCCCACCAAACTGAATCAACAATGTCAAAGTACTCATATGTATATCTAATACATTTTTTAATTTCTTCTAGGCAATCAGAATAATTTATATCTCTATTTTGTCTGCATGCATTATGAACTTCACCAATTGATTGTAATAACAATATTTTTGATGCAAATATTGGATGATCTGGAATGCAATTTAAAAATTGCAAACCTGATGACAGTGCCCATTCTGCAGTAGTTGAATACTTCTTGCCCCATATTAGTGTTTTCCCATCAATTTTTTTGATACGAAATTGATGTTGGAAGCTAATATCATTAAGTTGTTCAATGCATTTCCCCTCACCATATGATCCCAGAATAAACCTTCACATGTCAACAGTTTCTTCCAACACATCAAAAGTAGGCTCTGGCATGTATGATTTCTCAAGAAGGAAACCAACCTTTACCTTTTGAAAAATTCTCAATTCAACAAGCATGTTTAGATATACAAAAACAACCTGATTTTTGTTTTCACGGTAAGTGTTGTCCAATTGTAGATACAAAAATTCAGGAAGATTACTAGACCAATGAGAAAGCACATCATGAATTATGGTTATGGTCATATTTGCATCATTATGAATATTTGGAGCTGTGAAATACACCCTTGGCAACATTTTCCCATTGAAGACCATACAACCGACCAAGTGATACTGAATAAAAGTTTCCTCCTGTAAATTTTTGGGTGTATGAACAAAATGTGGTAAAAGTGTTTTCTTCTGGTCCATACCATCAATTATCAAACCCAAATATTTATTCGGATTATCATAACACTTATTTCGATGCTTGTACAACTTTTTCCTTTCACTTGCTTGTTGTTCGCGATGCTCCTGAAGTTCTTTGACAATTGAATCTACACAACATAAAAGAAAGCCATTAAGAAATATGTTTTCATAGTTGATGACTATACAATTTCAAAAGTTAAAGTTATGAATGCTTACCACTTTCTAACCCTTCACATTTGTCCCTTTTTGATTAAGAGAAGCGCATGTACTGCAAATCCCCATCCTTGTCTTCTTAGGAATATGGACATTGTTGAATTCTTTCTTCCATACCTTCACAAAATATTGATATGTAATAAACCGGCCATGTCCCTCAGCACCTTTTGCATATTATTTGTATAAGTTGTATATTTCTCGTCTTGAAAAATTATCTAGAATATGTATTGTCTCTCTATTTGGCATACACTCTCCATGCTTTGAAAAGAAATCTTTCATCTATGACATTGCAGTATTTGATAATGGCCCAAACTGTCTTTTATGACGTACTTCTGAATAAAATGTGCTATCCTTTTCCAAATTTTCTTGAATTCTCGAGAGATGAAAATTCCCAATCGGATGAAACATTTTGAAATATTTTCTACAGATAAATAAAGTCCTAATATGATAATCATAACCTAACAATCTAGATTGCATGCACCCAACTAAATATGAATTTTTCATGCTTTTATTCATTGACAAATATCTCTTCCTTCTCTCTAATGAAAAATTGAAATCCATATGTTTCAAGCAATCTTTTTGGCAACATTCACTTGAAATGAGAGCGCTGATAGAACTTCTTCTCGTTGGATATTCTGCTCTACCCCTTGTATAACTAGAAAATCTTGCATTTATACGAAAAGGTTTGCTCCTACTCCTCGATACAATATTTCTTAGCAACATCTCCATCATTGGATCATCATTTGTATAAGGATTTTCATCATCATTAAGAGGAATGTTATCCACACTATGATCAGCCGTGCTTTTCAAATACTGACTTGGAGGATATTCTTCATCTTCCCCTTCTTCAATGCTACTGTCATAATCCTTAGAATTTGGCCTGAATGGAAAATTTGACTCGATGATTAATGGATATTCTTCCTCATGTGCATTTTCAGTGCTACTCTCATAGTCCATAGAATTAGGACTATGTCAAAAATGTGACTGTTTACTTATTGAAGATGCTACATCCTGTCCTTTGTAACTGATACATTTATACTCATTAGAACTAGGACTAAGTGCATCATCCTGTCCTTCATCACTGCTACTCTCATAGTCCTTGGAATTAGGACTAAGAGGACACGGTGACAGTCCATTCTTTTGAAATTCATCATCACGCTCTTCATCACTGTTGCTCTCATAGTCCTTAAAATTAGGACTAAGTGGACATCGTGACACTCCAATCTTTTGAAATCCATCATCCCGCTCTTCATCACTGTGTTGAAGCCCCGAAAATCGGTTCAACAACAAGGGGGATACCCGCTTGGTCCGGACCTTGGTTGGCAGCTCCTTTTCCATTAGGTATAGCGGGTCCGACTGGGGATAATGAGACCAGTTTCCCAATTTGTGTGTGTGTGTAAGATTGATTGATGTTTGTGGCTTTAAAAGATTCTAAATGAGATAATCTACTTCTAATTCTAATCTAATGATATGCAATTGTATTCTAAAAAAGCAACGACATCTAATATCTATACTAACCCGGGGTAAGATTTTTTTGTTATGCGGCCTAAAATGATTTCAAATAACAATTGGTAATAAATATCAATCAACTGTTATAAGAAAAGAATTCAATATAGATGAACTACTTCGCATAAAAAGTTAGACGAAACAGTTGTGAGAAGCATATCGCATAGTAAGCTATTCACATATCAAGCACAAATAAATAGCTATCACCGTACAAAAGTGACAAATGATAACTCAGGCATTCAAGCATTAACATATAAACAACTAAGCTTAAATATCACTCTAATATAGGAGATAGAAACATTTAAGAGATAGAAGTACCATTTATAACTAGTTCTACTCATGAGCTTCAAGCGATAACGATTTATCTCTTCTTAATCCGACATCAACTAAGAGTACAGAAGTGCAACATCAGTAGCAGATATCAGATGCAAAAATCAATAAACCCTCTTCCATTCATTCACCAAAACCTCCTCAAAGGGTGCAAAAGTGCATGTTCTGAGGACAAGTTTTTGATAAATTTATGGACCCTTCTCTAAATACAAGAGAAGGGTTTAAATACTACTAACTATGTCTAAAAATAACTTATTTACAAAAATTTAGGGTACGGTTTAAATGACTGTCCTTTTTCTAGGCAAAATAAAATAAAACTATTTCTAAAATTAAATCTAAACTAACTATTTCTGTATTTTCTCCTTAATGTCGCAAGCATTCAACATTTTCTTGATATGAGTCAGTTGGCTGACTTCAGCCTTTAAATGTGCTACAAAACGGAATCAGCAAGAGCTGGCACCATCTTTTCGGTACTGGGCTTATAGGAGACTAAGCAATTAGAGGCTTCCCATTTCGAGAAGTTTTACCCAGGCACTAATCGCGCATCGGAAACTACCTTTGTTTCTTAATCTTGGCTTCCTTAGTGCGATTTTCGCCTCTTGCGTGTTTTCTTGTAGCGGATGTAAAGTTGAAATTTTGTGAAAACAATGATTCTGAGAGCTCTTGACCTTGAGCCCTAAACTGCCTGTCTTGATTTCAGCATTGTCTACTATTCCTTTAACCATTTCTGTGCAAGGGAGAATTTTGGGCCTTGCCACTCTCCGGTGCAGGAATGAACAAGCTAACTCTACAACTGATGCTACAGACGACCTTGATGAGCCTGTAGTAGCCATAAATCCCATTACTTTAGGATTTATTTCCTCAAATAGATTATGTATGCCTTCCCAGGTGAAAATACCCGCGTTTCTGTTGCACGCTGTGTCTTTGTGCAAGGGTGCCTTTTCTCTATCTTCAGATATCAGAGCCTCACCTATTTTCACCGTAGTTTCCTGTACACTACTTTGTATAACCTTTTGTCCTTCTTTCCTGCAATTTACAAGTGAGGTGAGAGTAATGACAATAAATAACGACGGGAATGCTTTGACTGCCGAAGACATTTTAAAATATGCCACCTTACGTGAACTGGCTCTTTGATAAACTCAAAACTAGATTTCATTAACAACTAGCAACTACTTCATTAATGAGCATTTAAAGCACATAACCATTCTTGTTTAATGGAAACACTTTGCCTTGAATAATGAACCAAAAATTTTTTCGATGAGACGATGCATTGCATAATCGCAATATCGCATGATCGCATGATCGCTCTTTCATTCTTTCATAAGATCGCTTTTCCACTTTATCACGATATTGCGATATCGCAATATCGCATGGTCGCATTATCACAAACTCGTAAGTATGTGCATTTCACGTTTAATGTATTTCTTGCAAGGTGCGATTTTGTGATATGCGATATCGCATATTGGCGTTTTCTGCGGTTTTTCAGCATATGTGCGTTTTAAAGCATGCGATGTGATATATATGTTTTTTAATATGTGATATCGCATTGCAATCTCACATTCTTAGAGTTTTGGCTTGTAGGGAGGCATCCTGTTATCTTTTCTGCGATATGATATCCTTTAAGGAGTGATTTTGTCTTCCCTCATCACAAAACTAAAGTTTTTTTTTTTTAGATATTTTCAAAGGTATTTTCTTAAGTTTACGATGGTAAGTTTTATTGAATAGGAAATACAATCACTAATTGATTTTTTTGAAATTTTAGCTAAGGGTCCCCATATATTTAGTATTAGTCACAACACTAAATAAAAAGGGGGGTTGTTGGTGGCCACAACAATTGGAAATTCACTTGGAAGAACCAGTTATCTCTGTCGTTCTTTTGAATTTTCTATACTTCCAAAACAGAAAATTTTCCAGAAAATTAAACTTTATTATTGAAAGATAAAGTACATTATGTTCTAACCTGTCAGTGATATTTTGTTTCAACTATTTTCAACTCTAATTATTTACTTCCTCAAGATAGTCCTTGTATTTACATCAGTCATTACTTGGTTTTATAAAGATAAAACAAAGGCTTCTCTATAAATCAGTTTTAAATATGCTCATTTGTCGTAGGTAGAGCCTCTGCTGCCAGCAGGCGTTCATAGCCTCGACAGGGTTACCTGTTACCCAGCAATGATCCTTTATCCTACTTAAAGAAACCTACAACTCTCAAATAATAATCCACATCCACACTTATTGCTTTAATTTTATTTTACTCTTAAAGAACAATGTCTTGGTTTGATAGCCAATTTATGACATAGTCATTCACTTGATTTATAACTTTGTTGAACAAGCTAGCTCGTGATGAGACCCCTTGTCTTTTGATTGCAACAATCTTGATTCATTGCCCTGTTGTGGTATGCAGTATTGGCAAAGTCAACAAGTTATAATATCTGTGATTATGATAAGTCGGCTCGTGATGAGACCTCTCACTCTTTAAGATGAAGTGTATCCTTGGATTGTTCCTCTGAAAGTTGTGATTTCCTTAGTAGGGAGGAAGTCATTGTTTCCTTAAGATAGCTCCGAACGACAATAGTAGAGTTTTTTGGAAGGAGCTGTTCTACAAAGAATCTTTATTTTGTTATTGATACCTTTCATTTCACTGATATAAAACAATTTCTCACCAAAGGTTGTTTTCATCGAATTTTATGAAGTTGAAACTAGTATCATATCTAGGCTAGAGTCTTTAACTGTATCTTCCAATAATAAAGATCAATTTTCCAAAAGATTTGCTATTTATACAAGCGAAAGATCAAAATCCGAAAGAGAATTGGTGTCTTTTTCGTAAATTCCTAATGTAACCATTCACAACTAGTTTTATTAAAATAAAAATCTAATCTACAAAATAAAAGAGTAATCTTCTAGGGAAAATATTTTTTTAGGATCTGACCATTAACAGGTAAAGAATATCTTTTACCTGCTAAATCCCACAGCATAAAAGTGGACAGACCTATGACTTCTACAATCTGAAAAGGACCAAGCCACATTCGTTGAAATTTTGTATGTTTTCCTTTTTCCTCGTGGGCCTTGTCCCATTTTAAAACTAGATCTCGCATCTGAAAATCTTTTCTGGTCATCATGTTTGAATCAAAAGAGGATTTCACTAATGCTTGATGATGAGCATGAGTTCTTTTGGCCTATTCTCGCTATTCTTCTAAGTTAATTATTTCCATTTGCCTTAGCTGTAAGGAGGAAGTTGGTACTTCATCAATGTATTGAACTAAAGACAAAGAGGGGGTTGCTAAATGAGTGGGAAGAACCACTTCTTTTCCATAAACTAAATTGAATGGAGAAGTGTCGATGGAGGCTTTCTTCGTTATTCGATCTGCCCATAAAGCATATATTAAAGATTTATGCCAATTCTTATGATTTTGGTCAACTATTTGTTTGATGATCCTAATTAGGTTTTTATTGGTAGATTCAGCTAACCCGTTCCCTTGTGGATAATAGTTGGTGGAATATTTAAGTTTAAAAACTCTTTTAAGTGCAAATTCAGTCATTGCATTTCCAAAAAAGTATGATGCATTATCAAACATTAAAGTGGAAGGCAATCCAAACCTAGTGATTATGAATTGATCTATAAATTCAATGATATGTTCAGCATTAGCCGTCTTGAGTGGAACTGCTTCTACCCATTTAGTAAAGTAATCTGTTGCTGTAAGGATGTATCTATGCTACTTAGAAGAGTGAGGAACGATCTCACCTATTATGTCCAATCCCCACTGATCAAAAGGTTGCTCAATGTTGACTGGCTGTAATGGCAAGGATGGTTTCTTCTGTCTCCCAGTGGCAGTTTGGCAAACTTGACATGTCCTCATGTAATTGTGCGAGTCTTTGAATAATGTGGGCCAGTAATAGCCTGCGTGTAGGACTTTATGTGCAGTAGCATCTCCAACATAGTGTCTGCCTGCTGGCCCATTGTGGAGTTCCTGCAAAAAAATTTTAGCTTCAGATTCTTCAAGACATCTCAGTAGAATAGAATCATAATTTATCCTAAAAAGAACATTATTCAAGAGTTGATATTGTTTGGCTTTCAACCTTAGAGCTCTTTTCTTAGTATAATTGAGGTGTGAGGGGTCATACCCGTTCTTCAGATAATAAATGATATCAGCATATAATGACTCATTATCATTTATGCTTACCTCGTACACTTGTATGTCTGCAGATGGAATTTCGGATATCAGCGATGCTCTGGCCAGCATTTTGCAAAAGCCTTGACCTTTTACAATGCTTGCTGGTTTGATTTCTACATCATATTCCTGTAAGGCAGTAACCCAATTGGCTCTTTTCTCACCCACATATTTTTGCACTAAAATATTTCTTACCGCTGGAAACGGTACAATGATTTTTGTGCGGGTTTTGAGTAAAAAGGGTCTAAAATATTTGATTGCTTTGAAAACAGCGTAAGCCTGTTTCTCCACATCTGAATAATTTAATTCAGCTCCCTATAAATTTGAACTACAGAAAGAAATCGGGGCTTCTGCCTTCTCTTGATTTGTCTGAGTAAGTATCGTTGTGTATGATCTGTCAGATGCAAATGTATATAAAACAAAAGGCTCTGAAAAATTTGGAATTGCTAAAGATGGAGCATTGATAATTGCTTGTTTGATTAGATTGAATGCCTCATATTTGTCTTGGCCCCACTTGAAGTTTGAGTTCTTTTTTATCATTGTTTGTAAAGGAGATACAATTCTTGAAAAGTCTGGAACAAATCTCTTTACAAAGTTGATCTGACCAAGGAAAGATTGCATAGCTTTTTTGTTGTGAGGTAGGGAAATTTCAGAAAGCTCTTTGATTCTGTCAGGGTCAATGTGAATTCCAGTTTTTGACACTATGAATCCTAGAAGTTTTCCTTCACTTAATGCAAAAAAAGGACTTTTTAGGGTTGAGTGAAATTCCATACCTGAGACAACGTTGGAAGATTTGTTTTAAATCTCTGAGATGGCTGCTTCATGTCTTGGAATAGACAGTTATATCATCCAAATAGATTACCACAGACTTATTAACTAAACCTCTGAATGCAATGTCCATGGCTCTCTAAAATGTGGCACCATCATTAATCAGACCAAAAGGCATTTTTTTATATGCGTAGGTACCCCATTTGGTTCTGAATGTGGTTTTTAATTGATTGTCAGGATGTATCAACACTTGATTGTATCTTGAAAATCCATCTAAAAAGGAGATTAATTCTGACCAAGCGACTGCGTATCTTGAAAATCCATCTAAAAAGGAGATTAATTATGACCAAGCGACTGTCTGCAAGATTTGTTCCATAGGAGGCAAAGGAAAATTATCCTTTTGGCAGGGTTTATTAAGGTTTTGAAAGTCAATACAGATTCTAATATCTCCATTTTTCTTTCTAACAGGGACCATGTTGGAGACCCATTTGGAATGTCGAATGGGGAAAATTATTTTGGCTTTCAATAACTTGTTGAGTTCGGATTTAATTTGATTTTCTAAATTGGGATGAATTTTTCTCAACTTCTGTTGGACTGGTTTTTCATTTTCCGTCATTGGAATAGTATGCTGGATGATAGAAGTGTCGTATGTTTTAAGTTCATCATAGTTCCAAGCAAAAACATTTCTGTATTGTCTCAAAAGACGGATATATGCTATTTTTTATTCAGGAGTTAGGCCAAGGCCTAGATTGATGTTTTGGGGTTTGGTATCAGTTCCTAGATTTACTAATTCGTAATTCAAAATTGAACTTTGGAGTTTTGAATTAGTAGACCTTTTAAACCGATCTTTCAAATCATAAAGGTATTCTAATTTGACTACCGACTTAGGTATAGCATTATTAGTGCTATCTTGTTGCAATTGTCGATCATGTTGGTCTTCGTCAATTATTTGATTGGTATAAGATCCTTCGAATGTGAGAAAACTCACGATATCAGGATCGTCATTGAATATTCTCCAATTTGTGATGTTATCAGGAATAGAAGGTCTAAAGATTAAATCTATTGAAAATCTATCAGGACTAAGATCTTCTGAAGGGATAAGTTTAGAAGCTAAGTTAGCCAAAAGGTCTGCACTTGCATTCTGGAGTCTGGGAATTGATGGAATATTAAATGCTATAAAGTGCTCAGTCAGATCTTGAACTAAAGATTGATAATGTTTTAAATGACCTGATAAGCAATGTATAGTATTACGTACCTGTCTGACTACAATTTCAGAGTCTCTGAAAACTTGAAGGTATTTGACATTTGATCCGATTGCTTTGTACAACCCTTGGACTAAAGCTTCATACTCAGTTGTATTGTTGGTGCAATCAAATTCGAGTCTGCAAGTTAACATAGTTTTATCTCCTTCTGGACTAACTAGCACACATCCTGCTCCTGCTCCTTTGTTAGATTTAGAACCATCAAAAAATAATTTCCAAAATGAAGATTTATTTACAGGACTATCTAAAAAATTGATACATTTAGAACTATCTGTTCGGGAAAAGTTTTCGACTTGGGACAAAATAGAATGTTCTAAATAAGGTGACACATGAGCATTAAAATTCCCTAGGAAAGAATCTACTGTGTAATTGCCAATAATACTATTGTTATATGCTACTGGTTCATTTTCCCCCTCGAGTTCTATTACTATGTACTTATGATGTCGTTCTTGTTCAACTTTTATTTGATTTGGTTTACTATTGTAGGGTAGCCACATGTGTGACCAATTAGTAGCAAAGTATCCATGAAGTTTTTTTGACCAATCCCTACTAAGAATTAAGCCATAAAATTCTGAAATATCAGCAACCAAAATATCTATAACTTGACATACCTTTGGGTTGGATGAAAGCCTTATGGTAACCTGATTCAATTCGCCAATTACTTCGACTTGTGATCGGTCTAGCTGGACTATGCACACAGCAGACTTCTGTGGTTGAACGTTCAATTTTGTACATATTGACTTCGGTAAAATATTCGATGAAGCTCCAGAATCCACTAAACAATTATGCACATTTTTATTAAAAAATTCATAAGTAAGAAGAAAGGGGGGAGTATGATATCTCGATCTACCTCCACTTAATACGACTTCATTTGGATCAACCTTGTTAATCGCATTAGTTGGAGGTCTACCCATGTCATGAGAAGCTTGAGAAATTACAGCGGCAGGAAAAGGTGCAACTGGCACAGCATGTAATTCTTTCAAAATTATCTTTTGTTGGTGTTTTAACTTGCTCAATTCGTAAAGAGTGATATTGGCCCGAGTCTTCTTCATATCTTCTATAATATTGTACTCCATTTCATCAGAAACGATCAGCGTTTTTGATGGAGTAGACGCATCTATTTGGACTGGGCTGGTTTGAGTCGCTTTAGATGTTGTCTTCTTGGGTGCGACTTTATCCTTCGTTGTCGAGCTTGCACTCTTTGGCTTAGGGGTAGTTTGGGGGGGATCAAGCTGATTTCTGCTTCGTGTACTAACCGGAAATGCTTCTTGATCCTTTTCTTGTGGGAGGATGAAATCCCACATTCCTTGTAGCTCTACAACTTCTTCTTCATCAGTTTGCTCTTCAGTAGCGATTTCCTCTTCTTCCTTAGATTCAACGTTTGTAATAGCGTTGGGGGGATTTGAATCAGTCGAGGGTTTCCTTTTAAAAGCTCTGTAGGGCTTCTTTGAAGAAGTTTCTGCCACTTGTTTCTTGATGTCGACCATATCGTTAGACATGGTCTTCAAAACTTTTTGCAATCCTTCTAAATCAAAAGGATATTTTGATTGCTTTTTCTTGGGATCTTCTTTGAATGTTACCTTCTTAGACTTCCGGTCTTCAATCGCGGTCTTCTTTTCAAGGGCTATAATCCGTTTCTCTACAGCTATTGCTTCTTTCATGTTTTCAGCCAAAGTTGTCTTATTATCCCTATCCACGAAGATTGCTATATTTGATGGTAATGTAGTAATGTACCATTCACTTCTTGCTTCTTCGCTGGGCTTGGAAGCGATAGGAATTTTGTTTAATAGTTTATTGAAACGAGAATTGAAGTCTTTGATGGGTTCTTTTGATTGGGCCCTGAGGTTTGACAAGTCACTAATCAATGTTGCAGTAGACCTATCATCACCAAACTTAATGAGGAATTGCTCCTCGAAGATGTCCCAACTAGTAATAGATCCAGATGGTAGTGAAAAATACCATGATCTAGTTGTTCCTTGGAGGGTATACAGGAAAAGTAGAACAACAGCATCTTCGTTGGTAACTCCATTAAGATTTATGGATAGCATAAAGTTATTGATATGCTCTTTCGCTAGCATGCCTTCTTCAAGATTGAATTTAGGCAGCCATTTTTCAAGATGGGCTGGCAGCTGACTCAAGGGCGCAGGCATTAAGACTGCCCCTAGATTGTTCCATGGAGATTGAGCCATTGCTGATTTACTAATGGAAGGAAGTGGAGAAGATGATCCCTGAGGTCGAGAATATGAGGATATAATAACTCCAGATGATTGAGAAGGGGATGTAGAAGTACCAATAGGTTGGTGAACAATGATCTAGAGCAGCGAAGTGGATGGTTGACTTCGCGGTGAGGAAGTTGAGATGGACGATGATGATGAGAGAGTCTCACTATCAAACCCTTTAGGTGATTCCCTTGCTCTCTTCCTAGTGGGTAGAGGTAATTCAGTTCCCTGTACAACAAATTTTTCGCTCTTTAATCTGGTCAAGGGATGAGCAGGGTTATATTGCGAAGTCACGCTGCCTTGCGATTTATCAGATCTTGGAGGAGATATAGAAAATTGTTGAAGTTTGTGAATCAAAGATTCAACTTCAGGAGGTTCAAAAATAGATTGTTCTAAAATATCAGGGTTTATAGCAGCGGTTGTTGATCCTACAACTTCTGACTGTGGATTTAAAGATTCTAAATGAAGTGGAGAAGTCAGGGGAGATGGTGAGGGTGATTTACTCTCAGAATGGTATTTTGATTTGGACTTACTTGCCATTCATAGTTACAGGCCCTCCTTCTAGCGCCAAATATGTTGAAGCCCCGAAAATTGGTTCAACAACAAGGGGGATACGCGCCCGGTCCGGACCTTGGTTGGCAACTCCTTTTCCATTAGGTATAGCGGGTCCGACTGGGGATAATAGGACCAGTTTCCCAATTTGTGTGTGTGTGAAAGATTGATTGATGTTTGTGGCTTTAAAAGATTCTACATGAGATAATCTACTTCTAATTCTAATCTAATGATATGCAATTGTATTCTAAAATGATTTCAAATAACCATTGGTAATGAAGATCATTCAACTGTTATAAGAAAAGAATTCAATATAGATGAACTACTTCGCATAAAAAGTTAGACGAAACAGTTGTGAGAAGCAAATCGCATAGTAAGCTATTCGCATATCAAGCACAATTAAATAGCTATCACCATACAAAAGTGCCAAATGATAACTCAGGAATTCAAGCATTAACATATAAACAACTAAGCTTAAATATCACTCTAACACAGGAGATAGAAACAGTTAAGAGATAGAAGTACCATTTATAACTAGTTCTACTCATGAGCTTCAAGCGATAACGATTTATCTCTTCTTAATCTGACATCAACTAAGAGTACAGAAGTGCAACATCAGTAGCAGATATCAGATGCAAAAATCAATAAACCCTGTTCCATTCATTCACCAAAACCTCCTCGGAGGGTGCAAAAGTGCATGTTCTGAGGACAAGTTTTTGATAAATTTCTGGACCCTTCTCTAAATGCATGAGAAGGGTTTAACTCCTACTAACTATGTCTAAAAATAACTTATTTACAAAAATTTAGGATACGGTTTAAATGGCCATCCTTTTTCTAGGCAAAATAAAATAAAACTATTTCTAAAATTAAATCTAAAACTAACTATTTCTGTATTATCTCCTTAATGTCGCAAGCATTCAGCATTTGCTTGATATGAGTCAGTTGGCTGACTTCAGCCTTTAAATGTACTGCAAAACAGAATTAGCAAAGTTGGCACCATATTTTCGGTACTTGGCTTACAGGAGACTGAGCAATTAGAGGATTCCCATTTCGAGAAGTTTTACCCAGGCGCTAATCGCGCATCCGAAACTGCCTTTGTTTCTTAATCCAGGCTTCCTTAGTGTGATTTTCGCCTCTTGCGTGTTTTCTTGTAGCGGATGTAAAGTTGAAATTTTGTGAAAACAATGATTTTGAGAGCTCTTGACCTTGAGCCCTAAACTGCGTGTCTTGATGTCAGCGCTGTCTAATATTCCTTTAACCATTTCTGTGCAGGGGAGAGTTTTGGGCCTTGCCACTCTCTGGTACAGGAATGAACAAGCTAACTCTGCAACTAATGCTTCAGACGACCTTGATGAGCCTGTAGTGGCCATAAATCCCATTACTTTAGGATTTATTTCCTCAAATAGATTATGTATGCCTTCCCAGGTGAAAAGACCCGCGTTTTTGTTGCATGCTCTGTCTTTGTGAAAGGGTGCCTTTTCTCTGTCTTTAGATATCAGAGCCTTGCCTATTTTCACCGTAGTTTCCTGTACACTACTTTGTATAACCTTTTGTCCTTCTTTCTTGCAGTTTACAAGTGAGGTGAGAGTAATGACAATAAATAACGATGGGAATGCTTTGACTGCCAAAGACATTTAAAAATATGCCACCTTATGTGAACTGGCTCTTTGATAAACTCAAAACTAGATTTCATTAACAACTGACAACTACTTCATTAATGAGCATTTAAAGCACATAACCATTCTCGTTTAATGGAAACACTTTGCCTTGAATAATGAACCAGAAAAATTTGCGATGAGACGATGCATCGCATAATCGCAATATTACAATATCGCATGATCGCATGATTGCTCTTTCATTCTTTCGTAAGATCGCTTTTCTGCGATATCGCGATATCGCAATCTCGCATGGTCGCATTATCGCAAACTCGTAAGTATGCGCATTTCGCATTTAATGTATTTCTTGCGAGGTGCGATTTTTCAATATGCGATATCTCATATCAGCGTTTTCTGCGGTTTTTCAGCATAAGTGCGTTTTAAAGCATGCGATGTGATATATATGTTTTTTAATATGTGATCTCACATTGCAATCTCGCATTCTTAGAGTTTTGGCTTGTAGGGAGGCATCCTGTTATCTTTTCTGCGATACGATATCCTTTAAGGAGTGATTTTGTCTTCCCTCATCACAAAACTTAAGTTTTTTTTTTTAGATATTTTCAAAGGTATTTTCTTAAGTTTACGATAGTAAGTTTTATTGAATAGTAAATACAATCACTAATTGATTTTTTTTAATTTTAGCTAAGGGTCCCCATCTATTTAGTATTAGTCACAACACTAAATAAAAAGGGGGGGTTGCTGGTGGCCACAACACACTGCTACTCTCATAGTCCTTAGAATTAGGACTAACTGGGCACTATGAAACTCCATACTTAGGAATTCATCATCATGCTCTTCATAACTACTATTCTCATAGTCCTTAGAATTAGGACTAAGTGGACACTTTGACACTCCATTCTTTTGAAATTAATTATCATGTTCTTCATCACTATTGCTCTCATAGTCCTTAGAATTAGGACTAAGTGGACGCCATCACACTCCATTCTTTTGAAATTCGCCATCATACTCTTAAACATTGCTACTCTCATAGTCCTTAGAATTAGGACTAAGTGGAAACCGTGACACTCCATTCTTTTGAACTTTACCATCACGCTCTTTATCATTGTTGCTCTCATAGTCTTTAGAATTAGGACTAAGTGAACGTCGTGACACTCCATTCTTTTGAAATTTGTCATCAAGCTCATCATCACTGCTGCTTTCATAGTCCTTAGAATTAGGACTAAGTGGAATTTGTGAATCTTTCTTTATTTTAAATTCTCCATCCCCTCATTCACCAGTGATGCTCTCATAGTCCTTAGGATCAGGACGAAGTGGAAGAATTGACTTTCTATTCATAGTGGAATAATTCTTGCTATATTCATCAATATGAATAGAGTTGTTACGTGATGAAGATGTTGATGTTGTATAAATCGAAAATTCACTATGAGGACAATCCATCCCTTTCAAATAGAAGATGTTGAATGATACAAATGGAGAGTCTCCTAAAGATATTATATAGCTTAGAGAATGAAATTTTCCCTCCAAAAAGTTTTGTTGGGTTGTGTTATATTCGTTCCATGCAGTTAACAGGGGCTTTGAAGGGCACCCGTAAACCCACTTTATGGGTTCCGTGGCAGCGCCCCAGAAAATTTTGGTTTTGGACCCTATGTTAGGTTAGGCGGACCCATCTATCGTTTTGTGCATGATTTTCGCACATGTTTTTTTGGACGCGATGGTTTTCGGTCCATGGTATTGGACGCGATGGTTTTCAGTCCATGGTATTGGATGATTCAGCATGTATAAATATATATTGTAACATTGAAAGGAACATAATGAAAAATCAAGCTGGTAGTCCCGGTTTTGGGATCCAGTGGGAAAATCTCTGTGTATATGTGTTTTATGTGTTATGCTCTCGCATTGTTTATTTTTTTGTGTTTTAGAATTCGTATGTAGGTAATTTCTATACGGGGTTAAAACCGAACTTTGGTATCAAAGTAGTTTTGGCTTCAAGGGGACACCTTTTTGCTGAGGGGTTTTGCTCGGGCCTATGTTGGACCCTGTTCAGTGGGAGATCTGCGAGATCGATTCTGGTGGTGAAGGAAGATGGCGAGCGATGGAAAGATAGAGATTGAGAAATTTAATGGTCAGAGTTTTGAGTTGTGGAAACTCAAGATGGAGGATTTGTTGGTGGATAAAGATCAGTGGATTGCGGTAGATGTAGGTACTAAACCAACGGGAGTGACCGATGAAGAATGGAAGAAGTTGGATCGGAAGGAAAAGAGCACAATACGATTGTGTGTCTCAGATTTAGTATTGTTGAATGTACTAGGGGAAACTATGGCGAAGGCTTTGTGGGACAAGTTAGGGACTTTGTACCAATCTAAGTCTCTAGTGAATAAATTGTTCCTGCAGAAAAAACTATATAACCTGAGGATGAAATATGGAGACTCGATTACAGAGCACCTGAATGCATTTAATATTGTGGTAAGTCAGTTAGCATCTGTTAATATTAAAATTTCATATGAAGATAAGTGCATCAATTTGTTGTGTTCTCTACCAGATTCGTGGGATAGTCTAGTTATTGCAATAGGTAGCAATGCAACTACCTTGCATTTTGATGAAATAATCTCATCCTTGCTGACGGAGGAGATGAGACGAAAAAATATGGACAGCCAGAATGGTGATGCCTTGTCTGTACGAGGATGGTCTCAGAATAGAAACAAAAATAAGTCATCGAGTGGGAGATCTAAATCTAGAGGGAAATCTAAATCTCCAGGAAAACATGTAAAGGTGGTGTGCTGGAAATGTGGAAAGGAAGGGCACTTCAAAAGGGACTGTAAATCTAAAGCTCCTGATAAAGGAAAGGGATCTGATGATGCTCCTTCTACAGAGGTGAAAACCACCTCAGATGAAGGTGGGGATATGTACTCGGCTTCTTTAAGTACACATGTAGATCGTGAGGCATGGTTGATTGACTCAGGTGCATCTTTTCACTTCACTCCCCATAAAGAGTGGTTATGTGAGTATGAGAAATATGATGGTTGTGATGTCTTATTGGGGGATGATAGGAAGGCTAGAATCATTGGTTGCAGAAAAGTAAAGTTGAAGTTACAAGGTGGAAGGGTTAGAACACTTCCGGGTGTTCTACATATTCCTGCATTGGCCAGAAATCTAATTTCTCTAAGCAAGTTGGATGATGCAGGTGTAAAAACAGTGTGTTCGAGAAGGATACCTGCAAGATAGTTCGGGGAGCACTGGTATTGATGTGGGGAGTTCAGACTGGAAATCTGTACAAGTTGCAAGGTAGCAATTTTGTTGATGGGTGCAACAGTTTTGTGGTTCCTGAAAGTGGAGCAGAAAATCTAGTGGTATCTGGAGAGAGGACCATGTTGTGGAATCAAAGGCTTGGACATATTGGAGAGAAGGGCCTTCAAATACTTCATGGTAAAGGTATAGTAGAAGGTATGATTAATAGCTCTCTGGATTTTGATTTCCGTGAAAATTGTGTATATGGGAAGTAGAATCGGGTGAGTTTCCCCTTTGGACATAAGAGGGCAAACAAATATTAGATCTTGTATACAGTGATGTGTTTGGACATGTGAAGGTTCCATCACTGGGTAAGTCTATGTACTATGTATCATTTATAGATTACTTCTTAAGGAATACATGGATATATTTCCTTAAGAAGAAATATAAGTCTTTGACAACTTTAAAGAATTCAAGGCTCTAGTGGAAAACCAGACAGAGAAGAAGATAAAGGTGTTGAGGACAGATAATGATGGAGAGTTTTGCAGTAAGGAAATTGAAGAATTTTGTAAGAAGTGTGGTATAGCATGGCAGAAGACTACTCCATATACACCTCAGCAAAATGGAGTTGCAGAAAGAATGAATAAGACGTTGATGGAAAGGGCAAGA